>PVJX010052160.1:0-10053 GCA_004027295.1 Dolichotis patagonum | reverse complement strand
ATTCAGAAAAAACCTAGAATTCATGAAGCAGATTCAAAGGGATTATCAGGAAACTAAAGACTCCATAGAAAGCTGGCAAAACTGCTTGAAAGAAACCAAAGATAGACTATCAAAAATTGAACACAGGCTTGCAATGTGGGGTCATGAAAGGGAAGATCTCTTAAAAATAACAAGGGAGCAGGCAGTAAAGATACAAAGAGTGGAAGATGACAAGAGGATCTGTAACTTAAGAATAAAGTATGTGAATGAAGAAGCAGGAATCAAACCAGAGGAATTACAAAGGCTATTCACAGAAATTATTAAGGAAAATTTCCCAAGCATAGAAAAAAGAAATGATATGGAGAGGTATGAAGCATACAGAACTCCAGCCATCTACAACCCAGAGCTACACCCAGACACATAATAATCAAGATCCCAGAAATTCAATGTAAGAACAGAATATTAAAAGCCATCAGAGAAAAGAAACAGATCACCTATAAAAGAAAACCCATCAAAATCACAGCAGATTTCTCGACACAGACCATCAGGTCAAGAAGAGCTTGGAGTAAAGTAATTCAAGCACTGAAGGAGAACAATCTCCAACCCAGATTGATGTATCCTGCAAAACTCTCTCTAGAAATTAATGGAGAAAAAAGATGCTTCCATGACAAAGAGGAACTAGGAGAATTTTTGACCACCAGTCCAACCCTACAAAAAATACTGAAGGACATACTAGGGAGAGAGAACAAGAATACGAGCATTTCACGAACAGTGGCAGAGAGGCCTCAGTGAATGAGGCAGACAGTGAAGTGGAAGAGAAAAATAGACTATCAATGGAAGAAAAATAGAATAGCAGAAATGAGGCAGAGAATATTGGCTATAATCTCTAGTATAGAGGGCCTTGAAATACTAACATAGAGAAATACAGGCAGAGTAGATCAGGAGATAGGGTCCATTGAACTGCTCTATATAGGGAGGCAGTGGGACCCAAAACAAGCAGTGCACCCCATGGGAGTGAAAGGGGAGGCATTGTCTAAAAAAGGGAGCCAGAGGATATTGTTAATGGAGTAACAAGATTTAAAATTTACATTATTCTCCCCACTCTGCTTGGATGGATTACATGCTGTTCCAGTTTGTCTACTTACACTAGACTTGAGGATATGGTCAGCTATCCCAAAAATAAGAGGACATATTATGGTAATCATCCCTAATTTTCCTATCAACTTAATCTGAAGCCCTTTATAACTTATACTGTCTTATTATGACTGATCTTATTTGAATCTGCTTTGTTAGATTGCTACTTTGTATTGACTGATTTTATTTAAATCTGTTGTGATGGATAGCATCAAGTCTAAGAGTACAGGCAACTACACTGAAGATGACAAGATTCCCACTCTGGTTTGATTATTACTTGCTTTTGAAGTCTTATAATGTCTCTAATGCTTCGTTTTTATTAATGTTATATACTGCTGAGACACCATGGTAACCATTGTAGATCACCTTGTATTGTGGTTTTATGTGACTTTGCTGCCTCATGCTTTTCTAGAAATTGTCTTGTTTTATCTTGCTTTGTTTTGTTTTTCCTGCTAATACAGAAAGGATAGATATACATGTAGAGACTCATGCATATATAGAGCTGATAAACAGTTTATGAGAACCAACTATATAACACATGTTGAAATGAACAACTACTTTGAAGAAAAAGAGACACTACAATACCCAGTGATGATTCCATAATGTTATGATGTGAAGTCCAGCAAAACTATCACTTTTTCTTCAAAGTGATCTTAGCTTGCTTTGCCTTGTTTAATTTCAACACACATTAAGGTATATACAGCTGTTTTGAGGAGAATGAGAGACACTATGACAGCCATTCTTGGCTTCCCTAATGTCTGGTCTTGAAGACCTGTAATACCCTCCTCCTCCTGCTCAGATCAATTCCATACTAGGTTGTTTCATGTGAATTCCCTGTATGTGACAATATGGACAACTATTTAGAAGAAAACAAGAGTCAATATGACAGAGAGTGAATATCTCCGATTGTCTAGTTTTGAAATTTTTGTCTCTTACATTGCTTTCTTGTGATCCACTTTGCTCTATTTTGTTGTGTTTAATTTTACCCTTTTGATATAATTGCATGTATATTTGAGTGGGTAAGATGGATGACCATATTGCTGTTTTTGTCAGATCGTGGAGCAGAACTGTTAACAGTCTCACTGTTTGAGTGTCTACTTTACATGTTTTAACTTTGTAATTTGAACAACTATTTCCAAGAAGTCAGTATGTAATTTGTCAAGTAATAATTTCTTAGGTTTTTTTGTTGTTGTTCTTTTCCTTTTTTCCTTGGAATACTGTATTGTCACTACCCTTTATTCTGTTTTGTTTTTTTTCTCTTTAAATAAAATTATTTTAAAAACAACAAAAAAAGTTGATTTAGTCATTAAGAACTATGAAGCACAGAATTTAGAGTTCAGAGCTAGCCAAACAGTAAATTTTACATCCTTGACAGGCAACATGTGACTCTGGGTATGATGCAGTAATAGTAAGGTCTGTGGGAGGTGCTTGACTTGAGGCACAAACTATAAAAAAGTTAGGTGGAGTCTTTAAAAATGACAAAGAGTGGAAAACAAGAAATTTTCTAAGACTGCTCTAAATCGGAGATGAGCAAGTTGTGGCAAAGCTTATTTGAAAGTGAATTCTACCTGGAACCCAGTTATGTTCATTCATTTACACCTCATTTTTTCACTAGTTCAGCACCATCATATCAGAGCCCAGCAGTTGCAAAAAAAGACCAGCTGGAGTATCAGTCTAAAATATTTACTATTTTTTCCTTATGAAAAATATTTGTCAAGCTCATTTTTACATTACTTGTGACAAAGAGACAATATAATGCAAAGCAGCTTAAACTTGCAGCAATTCCAGATTCTAAAATAGCTGTAGGAGAGCTTAAGATCAGCACTACCAGCGGTTGAGTTAATATCCACCCCCCTAGGGCAGGGGATTTTGCCCCAGGGGTTCTGCCGGCCCCAGTTATCCATGCCCAGCTTCTGCCTCTCAATGTAGGGAGCCAATTGCCTGCAGAGCAGTGGAGATTGCCCGAGGTGAGTCCCGGTGACCTGGGGAAAGTTGGAGTCCTATGCTCCTGGCGTTTGAGTTTCTGGGGAGCTACCAGGACACTGGACTGGGTCCAGCAGATTTCAGGGCCTCAGTCAACCATGCCCAGCAGCCTTTGTTCAGTCCAGGAGGCAGAAACCTTGCATGAGGACTCTGGGCTCATTTGGGCTGGCCTGGGGAGAGCTTAACACCAGCACTCCCAGCTGCTGAGTTCATATCCACACCCCTAAGATAAGGGATTGTGCCCTGGGGGTTTCTCTGGACCTAGTTCTCCACACTTCTGCCTCTCAAATTAGGGAGCCAAGTGCCTGCAGGGAAGCTGGGACTGATCCAGTAGCTGAGGGTGCAGGAGGGGATTCACCACACACCCAGAGGAAGCTTTGGAACACCACTCAATCCAAGGAAATAAAGAAAAATGACAAAAGGAAAGACTGAAAGGCAGGCTCAAATCTCCAGCCCATCCCAAGAAAGTCTGGGAGCCATGTACATAGAAGAAAATAGAAGCCATATACCTGAAATGACTGAAATGATATCAACTGAAATAAAGAAGCAACTAGGGAAAGCTATGGAGAACCTCAAATCAGAAATAATTGCCCAGGTAAAAGAAGAAATGATGAAAGTAGTGAAAGAAATAGTGAACACATATAGTGATGACACAGCTAAAAAATTAGAGGAACAAAGTAAGCAGATAGAATCCCTGAATGAACACTATAAGAAACAAACAGAATACATAAAGCAAATTCAAAGACATATACAGGAAATCAAAAATTCTATTGAAAGCTGTAAAAACCGCCTCAACGAAAGTGAAGATAGAATTTCAGACCTCGAAGATAAGATCGCAGCTAGTGAACAGGAAAGGAAAGATCTTTTAAAAATAACAAAGAATCAGGAAATAACAATTCAACAGCTGCAAGATGATGCAGATTTTAAAATAGCTGTAAAGAACATATCTGAGAACATTTAATCTTAATGTAGCATGTCTATAAATAATATCATTATGTCATTGTCAATTTTCTTGGATGGCTACATAAAATATGAAATGAGCTTGACAAATATTTTTCATAAAGTAAAAACCTGATGATACAACCAACCATCATATGATCCAAAAAAGAGGTTGAAAGAATTTTATAATTCTGTTTATGGATTTATCAGTCCATGTTTACATCTATGTAGATATCTTTTATATATTGATATAAATAGACAAATAGATGGATATGTCTATAGAAATATGCATATATGTTTGTAATCAAACACACAGACATACAGATACACTTACAAACTCACATCTAAGGAGATAGTCCATTGTGGTGTATTTATGTTACATGTTTATGGATAGTCCTATGTTACTTTATCCACTTTTTTGTAGATATGAATTTCCAAAATAAAAATTCAAAGGAGGGGAAAGTAAAACTTTAACACTCTTAAAATGTGTTACAGGATTATAGCATCTCAAATTAAAATGTTACAGATAAAAACATTAATTTGATTAACTTGATTACATTAAAATCAAGAACTTCTGTTAATCAAAAATACATTAAAAAAACTAATTAAAGGACACAGACTGAGAGGAGAGGCTCACAACACTTATATGTGGAAACCACTATTCATTTCAAATACATTAAAAACTTGCTGACTTTAACGGGGGCAAAAAGATAAGGTAAACAAAATAAAATTAATTAAAAGTGGACCGTGCCTGGGCCTTTTCCTACTGGAACATATGTTGGTTTTTGAGTAACAGAAGACCACTTGTAGCACTGTAATGAAATGTCAGTTCCAGCAAAACCCTTCAGGTTTGAAGTTCATTCATTTTTGTACTACATTTATTATGTAGACCCAGTGTTTATACTACTAGCTTCTTCTTCCCAACTAGTTGCATTTTATAATTCCATAAATTCAGATTTGTAATATGCATCCTAATTGAACCAGGTGTAGTCCGATAAAGCATCCCTGGATAAGAATACACTAGATTATGACATTTTACAAGAGCATCTAATGGGAGATTTCTGCTGCCCAGGAAGGGAAGAGCATGTTACAAAACCTACTGTTAGCCGTTTCGTTTCCATATAGTTTAGATGGAAGGGAAAGCTCTTCTGATGAAATAAATCAAACATATTGCAAGAACACTGAAATATGTTACACTGAGGAGAAAACACACACACACACACACACACACACACACACACACACTTTGCAAAGACTACCAGATCTTCAAGAATCCTAATAATCTTCCTTTTTCTCATATTGTCAACTTCTATTGGGTTCTTGGTTAAAACACGATCCATCAAGGATATTAAAAAGATAAATAATTGAAAAGTAAATCTTATGAATGAAAATATGATTATTTCCAAACAAAAAAAGAGAGTGCTCTTGCGACTGGGGTTTTGCTCAGTGGCCCAAGAGTGAGTTTGATCCCCGGTACAAAAACAAAAAAGGCAGCGCTCTTTCATCCTGAAGGATCTGGAAACAGTTTCCTCTAGTGTTTCCCATTGAGTCAAAGCCAAAGTTTAAGAAGGAAACCAGATTTCAAAGGGATCAGGGAACATCTGCTTTGAAGCATCTGTGAGGGAGGTTTTGTTTTGTTTTGTTTTTGAGGCAGGGTCTTGCTGTACAGTTCAGGCTGGCCTTGAACTCACTATGTAGCCCAGGCTAGTGTCAGAGTGTAAGTTGTCCTCTTGCCTCAGTCTCCGGAGTGCTGGGATTATAGGTATGCCCCGCCATGTCCAGCTGTGGAGAGGACTTTTGAGTTTGTTTCCTCTATAAATAATCTAATAATTTTTGTATAAAACTTCCATTTTGCCTATTCAGTTCTCCACTCTTGATACTTTTGTACATAGAGATATTAATCTGGTTTAAAAATTTCCTTTCTTTGTACAAATATGAATTAAAATATAGATCTTAAAGTTAATACATATCAACCCAGAAACACAGCTAAAATTACAAACACTCTATATTCATCCAGATTGTTGTATCTTAAGGAAAATTAAACAGTTTTAACAACACTATGTCCCCACAGCTATGATTTTCTTTTCCTTTTTGGAAGATTTGAATTCTCCTCGGCTAGAATTCCATCCTAAAAATTTAAATAGAGGTGGGATCACATTTTTGGTAAGTGGGGAATATCACATGCTTCTCGCAAACCTGCAATTACAATGGATGTCTCTCATTTTTCCTGAGTCCTGTGGAAATATTAATAGGTTTAAATCACTTGAAAACTGTTTAATAAAGTAAAGACCATTTGCTGTTTGGAAATCTCACATGATACTACGAGTCACTTACAAAGTGTCCACAAAGATGTGCTCCTTGCTCTCCTTTTCCTTCTTCTCCTACTGAAATTTTTTGTGTCAGATGAGAAAATGATGACCCACAAACCGCTTTGTTTTAAGATTTTAGATACTTTTTTCTGTAAATAGCAAGATAATAGATGCTTAAGGTTTGCTTAGCAAACTGCTGAGTTCCGGCAGGGCAGTGCCATGGCAGTCATAGATGGCATTTAAATGAATGCATGCAGCTATGATCTGCGTATTGGTAAACACTGAAATCAGAATTTCATGTCATTTTCATAGATCATAAATGTTCCTTTTTCTAAAAAAAAAGAGCTATTTAAAATACATAAAACTATTCTAGTCTCACAAGTCATAAACCAATAAGGCAGTTTGCAGATTTGGCCCCTAGGTAAAGTTTGTCAATCACTATTCTATGCTTGAAGAAAATAAAATAGTATTTTTGTGGTAGGGAAGAATTAAGACATGAGGCGGCATCAGTGCACACTAGCTGTATTTGCATTCCACCATAATTGATTTGCAGGTAGAGGACAGCCCTGGAAGCTTGGGTACCTCCGTCTAGAAGGGGCAGAGGGCCAAGGAAATCCATGGAGAGAGGGAAGGGAGGGAGTGAAACCTCTGTGTAGATAACGTGGCTTGATGGTACCCCAGGATCCCACTGATCAGAGATGCTGCAGAGCACCAGTATCTTTGGGTAGTTTTTTTTATAGCTTCAACTTTTATCCAAAACTAACAGATGTTGAGTGCAGTTTGCAAAAGTAGGAAAAGTATAAAGATTCTGCATGGCTAAAAATGTGTATGTTTGGCCTGTATTTAAAACAATTGAATGCATAAAAATTTCAATTTGACTCAGGCAGACTTTTAAGCTAATGGGTCTCAGAATTACAGTCGGTTTAAAGAAACAAGCAGCATAAGGCCAACACAGAGGACATTTTTGGCTCATCTGTATAACATCCTTCTTACATTAATGTGTGAAAAAGAGTGAGATGTTTCATATTTTAAATTTATGAACACAGAAAGAAGTGTTCAATCCATCTTTGTATTACTGGTGCCTGTTCCCTATTCATTATGAATGTGCCCTATTTCTGATGCAGGCAGGATTGGAGGGCACCAGCGGAGGTTTGTGGCTGACACATTGAGTCTTTTCTGTTTCCTCCTTGGTCTCCATCCCTTGCCATCTTAGCTGCGTGTGTAGAGACTCGACACAGTAAGCATGTCCACGCTTTGACAAGGTCATTGTCACTCCTAAAAAGCAAGACCCTGGCCACACCTTAGACCCTATACTCCTGGCTTCCCCGGACCTCAGAAGGATAGCACCAAGAATTCAGGTTCTCAAAGAGAGTTCACAGCCGTAAACACAGGGAATTGAGGTTTCTGTGTACCAGCACTGTTGTCTCAAAAGAGAAGGTGTGTTTTCTCTGTCCCACAAACAGCTTGCCCCTTAATTTAGTAGTCTTTTGTTTCCGGTTATAGGAACAGGGCTATATGATTAGATAAAGTGCTACTCCAGACGTCAATAAATAAATATTGAATGAACAAAAATGTTGATGATCAAGGAAACAAGACATACATGTACGAAAAGCATGGAGAAAAGTAGTTGAAAATATTAACACTTATTTCCTAAAATTGATATATATATGATATACTCTGTAGCATGAATGCTAAATAAACATTATCTCATGATGACAGTCACATTTGATGAATCAATAACTCATCTTCCCCCTCTAGATCACAATTTCCAGAGTGCCATGTTCATGAGTCTCTGTACTCTGGAATGTCTCTCTGATAGGTAGGAATCATTCACTGTCCATGACATAGCATTGCAGCGTTATGTAAATATTTCCAGTCGTTGCTGTCCGGTAGCTCTGTTTCAGCGTCCAGACCCACAGAGTTAAAGGTCTTGGTAGAAGAAGACTCAAGACCAGTCGTAACACAACTGATTTTCACTTCGCAAAACTTTTCTGTGGAAAACAGTGAACATTTCATGAGGAAGAAGCAGATATTCTTTCTTCCTTTTGTGTTTGTCTATTTGATTTTGCGTGTGGTCTGCAAAGCTTTGCAGTATAAGGTGTATGTCTGATTCATAGGCAGCAATTTAATAACCATTAAAACTCAGGTTTTGTGTCTGGGATCTTTGGTTCTATAGGAAGATTCCTTATAAATTTTTAAGTTAGGGCTTAAAAGTCAATGTGCTTTGCAAATACTAGGTTACACTCCTCATTGATTCTGTGAGTTTAAATATTCTTCTCTCACTCACCAATAACCAGTCTAAGGTCTCATTGATTCATCTGGAAGATTTGCTAGAAGAAGATTTCACCAGGAAGAGACAGACAGAATTCCATAAACGACCAATGGAAGGATGATAGGATGAGAGAAAAAGCAAGAGACCTTGAGAATAGTGGTCACACTGTGTGACAGAAAGAAACACAGAACCAAACACTTGCAGTGTTGGTAATACACTAGGAGGTAGGTGGGTCTCTAACCCCCCATCAGTTCTCTGAAGACAGACACTAGATTTATTTAACATTTAAGTAATTGATACTAGAATTATATAATTTGTTCAGAATCATTCTGCCGGATCTGAATAAAAACAATCTTCCCGTTTTCCATCTTTAGATTAATTTTATTGATACAATTTAGATATTCATAATGATCACATTAAACAGGGGACATTTGTACGTGCATATGACATATCTTGATTCTTCTTTTTCCCCAGTCCTCTCATTTCCCTTCCACTCCTCTTTCCTTCCTTATTTATAAAAACTTTGATTAGTTTTTCATTCTGTTTTTCCTTTCCCATCTTTCCTTTCCCTCTCCTAACTCTCTTATTCTCCTTCCCATTTGAAAATTTTCTTGCTGCTTCCCAGTGTCTATTCATCCTGATTTACTCTTTTGGTTTCTCACACCAGAGTAACAATGTCCTAAGAGTTAATTATTTTACATTGTGCTGCTATAAACATGCGTGTATATTGCTGTGGTATGATGTTTTTAATTCTTTTGGGAAGACAGCAAGCAGGAGAATAGATAGGTCAAATGGAACCTAGAGTTTTAGTTTTTTGAGGAATCTGAATACTGATTTCTGCAGTGGTTGCACCAGTCTACACTCTCCCCCACAGTGGAGAAGTGTTCCTTTTCCCCACAACGACACCAGCACTTGTTGTTGAATCATTTCTTGATAATGGTCATTCTTTCTGGAGTGAGATGAAATCTCAGTGCTATTTTAATTTGCATCTCTAAATGTATCTCTAAAAGTGTAAGCAACAGCAACAAAATCCCATCTTTCTGTTTAATTGAGTGTAGTGCTGACTAATGAAAACCTCCAATGTCTTCGAGCAAATGTAAAGAGTTCTATTGGTCCTGTTGGGAACAACATATTATAGTTTTAGCTTAGGGGCCATACAAGTTTGTCCTTGTCCTGCCCTTTGAGCCAGACTGGAGCAGAAACTCCTGTTTCTGGTCACAGCTGGAACCCCTAGGACTAAGGACTGCTGTGGCACTCACAGGACAAGAAAAGATCTGCTAAGGAGAATAACGTACCTGGGGAAACTAAGGTTTCCTTATTGCCCACCTGTCTTGTCCTTATTGGTGTCCTTGCAAGACCATCCTGGCCCACCCTAGTGGCCTTTACTGCTCCTGGAAATGCCCACTGCTCCTCATCCATTATCCTTGACTCAGATGT
>PVJX010052159.1:0-10055 GCA_004027295.1 Dolichotis patagonum | reverse complement strand
CTGAGAGGTGGTTTGCTGGAAGGAGGAGGTCATGGGAGGGGCCTGGGTCTAGCACGGCCCATGCATGCTACTGGCTGGAGTTCCCAGTCCCATGAGGTCCAAGTAAGGTTTTCCTATATCTATTTTTACCCAGTTTTTTATCATGAATATATGCTGAATTGTTTCAGAGGCTTTTTCTGCATCTTTTGAGATGATCATGGGATTTCCATCCTTCTGTTTGTGTGCTGCATTACGTTCATTCAGTTGCATGTGTGTAACCACCCTTATATCACTGCAATGAAGCCAACTTGGTCATGATGTATGATGTTTTTAAAAAAACTATTGAACTGTTTATAATTCTCTTTTTGAGGATTTTTGCTCCCATGTTCATTGAAGCTATTAGCCTGTAGTTTTGTTTTATGTGGAGCCTTTGCATGTGCTTGTATCAGCATCGATGCTCACCTGAAAGAACTAGCAGGGCTCCTTCCTTTTCAGTTTCATACATGAGATCAAGGAGTACTGAAACTGGTTCTTCCCTGAAGTTCTTGTCAGATTTAGTAGTGAATACCCTGGGTCCCAGGATTTCACTGGAAGTTTCTTCTAATTTCCTTTCCCTTGTTTCCAGTTACCAGTTTGTTTAGGATTTTTATCTTCTTGGTTCAGTTCTGATAATTTGTATATGTCAAGGAATTATTGTATTTCTCCTAAGGTTTTCCAGTTTACTGGAATATAAACTTTTGAAGTAGTTTCTTATAATTATATTGATTTCTAGAGTCAATTACAGTCCTTTCTTTTGCATTTCTAATTGCATTGATAGAAACATTTTCTTACCTGTTTTGGCATGTTTCACTTGGAATTCATCAATTTTATTTATTCTTTCAAAGTATTAACTTTTTGATCCATTGATCCTTTGCATTGTATTTTTGGGCTTAGTGTCATAATTTCTACTCTGATCCTCACAGTTTCTTTACTTCTAAAATTTTCAATGTTGTAGTACTTGCCTATGTATCAGCAGGTTATTTTGGGTCACTGTATTTTTGTAATGTGGGCCTTCATAGATTTAAGCTTCCCTCTTAGAATTGCTTTCATGAGGTCCCATGGATTTGGCATACTGTTCTCTCATTGTCACTGGATTCTAGAAACTTAACTTTTTTCTTCCATTTCTTATATGACACATTAATTATCCAATAGTATATTATATAGGTATCCTATGTTTAGGCAGATTCTACAGTTTCTTTCACCATTTATATATCTCCTTTTTATTTATTTATTTAGTTAGTTATTTAATTAGAGAAAAAAAGCAAAACAGAATAAAGGATAGAAATGATACAGAATTTCAAACAAAACTGTAAGAAATCACTAGTTGATAAATTATGTATTGTTATGTTAGAAGCGATTGTTCAAGATACATAATCAAAGCATAATTTCATTCTGGCATGTTGGAGGTTATTTCAGTTCTTTTGTATTTACTGAAGTATTGTTTATAATCTCTGATGTGTTCTATTTTAGAGAAAGTTCTGTGTGCTGCTGAAAAATAAGTATGCTGTTGTGGGATGAGACACTGTGGATAGCTGCTAAGACCACTTGTTCAATGATGTAGTTCAATACTGACAATTATTTGATAATTTTTGTTCAGTTTGCCTGCCAATTTGTCAGAATGGGCTTCTAAAGTCTGCTACTATGATTCTGCTGATATTTATTTGAGCTTTATGTACAGTAGCATTTCTTTGATGAATTTGGGTATACCAACATTTGGTACATGTGATGTACAATTGTTATCTTCTGCCATTAAATTGTTTCCTTTAGCAGTATATAGTCACATTCTTTGTTTCTTTTGATAAGTTTTGGCTTGTAGTCTATATTGTCTAAAAATGGCGAAGCTATTCCTGCTTGTTTAAGGGATCCTGTTGTATGACATAAAGGCAAGGTTGATGTAGCAGGTCACATATTCACAGATAACCTAAAAATTACAAGACACCATGGAAACTGAATGTAACAGTTGTTAGGTTATTCACAAAGAAAAAATACTGTGAATCATAAATTAAGAGTAATTTAAAGATTAGAAGACAATATAAAAATTATAACATTTTCTTCACTGAAATCATAGGAGAATATATTCCAAGTCTAGAGAAAATATTCAACTATGCAGAAAAATAATGCGTCTTTTGCATATATTACTTAAAACCCTAGAAATAGAGCAGAGAAAGATAATATTAGAAGGTTTTACGAAAACTTAAATTTATTTAGAAAGGCAAACCTATCACAATAACAGTATATTCTCAACATAAATCTTAAGTCCAGGAGGCCTAAAATAAAACAATATTCAACCAAGATTAATGTATCGTGAAATAATTGATAAAGAAATAATGACTTTTTGTGGCAAAGAACATCTAAAAAATTCATGATTACTAGTTAGCGTTGCAGAAATTATTTTTAAAAATCCTAGACAAAGGTAGTGAGATGCAACACTGCAAAAGAGACCAAAGGATAGAATGTATCTAACTTCTCAGTAGGTAAAATAAAATCAAAGAAAAAAATCAGCAACAGAAAAATAATACAATGGCAGGATTCAGTAAATACCATTCAGCTTTAATTTTTCAACTTAAATGGCCTTAATTCCCTTCCCAAAAGATGGAGATTGAATATAAAACAAAACTGAAGTATATGATGCCTACAAGAAACAATTCTTACCCACAAAGAAATATGTAGACTTTTGTCAGCATCTTTGCAAAGCATGATTACAAAAATAATAGTGAATGTCACTGCCAAGTGCCTTCCAACAGAAAGGCAGATTCGTAAAACATTACTGTGAGTCTTCATCAGCTACATCTAATATAGTTGCCATCGATGACAGTCTCCAGATCTGGCACTGTGAAACTTCCAGCTTTTATCCCCACATCAAAATGACCATGAAAGGCAAATCTTTTGAGTCAATTTAAGGCACCGAGATAGCTACAAGAGTCAAACTGAAGTTATTCACAAAGCAAAACTTCCAGAACTGACTCAAACAATGACTAGAAAATGGAATAAGCTAGTTTGAAGTGAGTAAGTATAGTTTGAGAGGGGTTGATGACATTATGTATTTGTATAAGGTTTTCTAAGTTTAAATGCTCATTCAAGCTTTCATCATATCTCATAGCTGCTAAAGAATCTGATGTGGTTTCGTACACACAATGGAGAATTTTGTGGTGTCAAAGATGCAGGCACTAGTTCCTGGGCACAATTACAGTAGATCTTTCTATGGGTCAAAAGTGAGCACCCTCGTGCAGAGCTATAATTATGTAGTTCCCTCAAACTGCAATTTCTGTGATCGGGTGGTGAGATGGGGATATGTTTAAAATTAAAAGGGGGTAAGTCTTATGGTGATAAGAAATTTACTTTCCTACTGTAAATTATAGAACTGACCTCCAAAAGTCTTATTTCTGCACATAAACTATAGTAGGGTATATTTTTTTTAAAGTTGTATTCTGTGAAGCAGTAAATTATAGAGTCCCTAAAACTATTGCCATCATAATTTTTAAAAACATAAAACTCTCTTTGCTAATGCAACTATACTTACCCAAAGATAAAATATTGCATATTTAGGTGCTGACAAATTTACATAGATGCTTCTGTGCCAGTAGACTTTTTCACTTACAGGTCTATGGTAAAGTGTTGACAATTTGATTTAGGAATATAAGGATTTCCCTTCATGAGGTATTTCTAATAAAGTTTTTAAAAAGTTCTTGAAAATGAAAGTTTCATTTTTAGGCTTCTAACAGTTGTAAATCTCAGTACTATTTACCTTATAAATCTTTTCTGCATACAAAATTTCATTTGTCAACTGTGGAGTCTGTAATATCCACTGCAGATGTATGCTACTCCACATGCATCACACCTTGTTTGCTGTGTAAAATGATCATATCTCGCAAAGTGTCACAGTAACTCAGCATCAGGGACATCCAAGTTCTCAGCTAAGGTTTGCTTTTGTTTATCTTTTGTTTTTTTGTTTTTTAATCAAAATAGGTAGAGAAAGTTGCAGGAGAAAGGTGGGTTGAAGAAACCTTTTTATGACTAACGAAGATAAATAGAAGATATCTTACACTTTTGCAAATCAAAAGATGGTGACATTGTTTTACAATGTTTCATCTTATTTTCACAACCACTTTCTGAGATTAACATTGCTATTAATATTCTCATTTCACAGACAAAGAAGTAGAATTGCAGAGAAGTGCAGAAACTTGCCCAAAGTCACATATCTAGGAAACAATAAGCTGGGATTTGAACCAAGACATCTTAGTTCTGGAGTCTATAATACTGGCTAAGTCAGAGTACTTTTATCCCACTCACCCACACAAGTTATGAAAAAGTAGGTATGAAGAAGAATCATAAGGAATAGGTGTATGTATCTGTATCAATTTTTTTATTTGTAGAAATTTGAAAGTTTTATAACATATTTTCACATCAAAATTGCTGTTTCCATTTCTTGTCACCTATGCTTGTAAATGTGACCAGAGCTTACATATTAACACAGATGAGAAACTAAAGACTCATCTCAGATTCTTTACTTTTTTATACTTGGTATATTTAATCAATGCTCAAATCTCATTTTATATACAAATGACTCAAAGCTACCTTTATTGAGCACAAAGGAACTGTAATAATTCCTTAATCTACAATGCATCTTATTCCATTAGCTGAAATTTAGATACTTGTAGCTCATAAAATTTCATTAACTTCGTAGATTATTTTGTTAATAAGTGGTTAAGTGGGAGACTGAATCTATTTCAATATTCAAAGCTGATGTTATTTCACTTATTGTATACAGTACTAGTTCTTAAAATCTCTCCAGCATAACCTTCTTTGCTATACTCAGTGCCAAACCCTTGGTCATAATCTTATTTCAACTCAAATATGACAAAACTTTCCCAGTAGGTTTTCCTGTTTTCAATGTTGTTCATATCCCCATTTTCCCATGCATTCATATTCTGCTTGTAAACTGTATAAAAAGCATGTTTTATCATGCTACACTCCTGTAAAAAATCATCCCTATTTTCTACAAAATAAGTGTAGTTTCCTAATTCAAAAGGTCTTTCCAAATGTGTGCTTCACTAGCTTATTTCCCTCACTATTACCGTTCTCCACAGCCCCCACTAACACATATTCCATTCTCCAATGAAACTGAAGTAACTGCGTATCAGTTTTTCACATTTTCTACACTTGTATATTCAAATTTCATTTTTAGTATATTCAAATTTCTTTTTCTAACAATTGCTCTTGCATTGTTCATATCAAATTGTAAACTCAGTTTAAGTATTCTTGCTTCATGTAACACCTTCATCTTTCTTTTATCTCAATGTAAATTATAGATTTTTATAGATCTCTATGTACATTATTTCATGACTGCTGTAATTTTCAGTTTTATTTTCTTAATATATCATATACAGCATAGTGACTTTTCTAATTAGCCTTTAAAAAGATCATTAAATCTTTAATTATTCAGATTTTAATAAAACAACAGCCATGCTTCTAAAAGGGTTTAAGTCAAGTCAGGATGCACAAAGATGGGCCAGGCTTTCCCAATTCCAGCTGAACAACATGTGCTTAACTAACACGTATTTTCTAAGCGGACTTGAAAATGAACACTATTACAAGGGAATTTTGCGTTATCATTTGTTTCATGTTATGGCTGCATGTCTCTCCCAGTCCTCACGTGGTCAAGGGTGGGGATTTTGAGAGGTGGCCGGATTTAGTATGTGATGCTGGGAGTGACCCGTGGCACTAAGCCTAAGTATGTGGGTAGCCTGGATAAGATACGATGGATACAAGGAGCGGCTGTGTCCCTTGCTTGTCCCTTGTTGCCGGTTGCTTGCTTGCTTTGCTACCTTCTGTCAGCCAAGAATAGTTTTTCCTCCATGATGTCTGTTTTGCCACACCAGCTTGCCTTGGAACCAGCTGACTACGGACTGAAACCTCTGCAAACTGTCAACTTTGTAAACCTTTTCTCCTTTAACTTTGGATCCCTGATGTTCTGCCTTGGTGATGACAAAAGTAAGACATTTCAGTTTGAAAATATGTTCCTTTTTAACCACTGAAAATATGCATCGTAATGTTGAGCAGAATACTTAATGTGGATAAACACTGACTTTTTTTTGTAGAGGATTTTTTTTTGTAATTCAAAATACCTAATTTACTTATATCTGAGTTTATAAATTAAACTCATACATTTAATTTTGTTGTTCGGGTTGATAGGTAAAATCATATTCAGTCACTCATTCAATTGAAATATGTTGAATATTCCAGAAAAAGGAGAAGAAAGGGCATCATATTTGTGGGGGCATGACGCATAGTTACACACAGTTCTCTTAATCCAGGCAGCTGCGGGACAGAAGCCAGGAAGTGCACAGTGGGCACCAGAAATGGTGGGAACATGAAGGGTGTGATGTGTCAGGAGACTTTCCTTGGGAAGCATTTGAATCCACTGGGTGGTTTTAAACAATGTTACAAGTGGATGATAGATTTTCGGAAGTTAGCACCATCATGATGTCTAGGTAGGAAGTCACTGACTGGCTGAGTAACTGCAAAGTAAATTGGAGCAAGATGGCAAGACTGCAGGCTAGTCAAGTAGGTCTGGAGATAGAGCACACAAAGGTCACAGATACAGGTGAATGGATGATAAGAAATGAGTAACAGTTATTATAGAATCTGGATATTGATTATATTAGCTTCCCATTGTTGGTATAACAAATAACTATAAATTTAGTAGATTAAAATAATACAATTTTCTAAGTCATATACTGCTGGAGGTCAGAAGTCTGAAATTAATTTCACTGAACTGAAAACTCAAATGACAATAGGACCATGTTTCTTGAGGGGGCTCTAAGGGTGTATCTGTTTACCTGCCTTTTCTCATTTCTAAAAGCTACCAGTATTCCTTGGTTCATGGTCCCTTCCTCTGTCTCCCAAGATACCATCACAGTATTTTAAAACCCTTATCTCTGTCCTCTGCTTCTTGACCTTGCTTCCCTTCCATAGGGAGCCTACTGCCTTACATGGAACACCAAGTGGATAACCCAGGGTAATCGTTTCATTTTAAATTCCTTGATTTTATCACACCTTCAAAATCGCTCTTGGTATATGAAATAATGGATTCACAGTTTCCAGGGATCAGAATGTGACATCTTGTAGGCTTGAGACTAGCATTATTGTGCCCACAACAGTAATGAGGAAAGGCTACCGGGCTGTAAACTCACATATATTTGTCTTGGAAGTAGAAAGCTGATGATAATATTTACTAGTATAGAGAATGAAAAGATTTGAATTTGAGTTAACTCAATAGGAGAAATTACATAATTAACCACTAGAAACTTGGCTATATATAGTAAAAGTTTAGCAGAAAGTATTTGGAAAATATAACATTTTCAGCATTAAGAATATATAAATGAATGCTGAAAATTCCACTTGCTTAAAGTGGCTTACACTAAAGAGTGGCTGATTTTCAATTTGGTCTCTTCTATAAACAGTAATGAAATTTTAAAAAAATAAATACATCTTTATATGAAAATATTACATACTTTTCAGAAACTATGAAAAGGCATAGAAATTATAATCTCTGTTCAGTGAAAATTTAATAAAGGAATATCTATAGTATTTCAGCTCATTGATTGGAGACAATATTTTGACTAGGGTGCAAGGATCTCTGACAAACAAGGCATGTTGATCTCACTGAATGAATTCACAGTATCAGACTAAAGGTATAACACTCTAGAGGGAGCAATTAACCTGACACAATTCTTAGACATCTGTATAAAGATTTTCTTTACATAACTGCCAGGGATCAGGTGGCTAAGAGTTGAAAGAACAAAGATTCTAACAGTGCTGTGAACAGTGAAATTCTAGTCCAAAGAGACATTTCCTGAACTTTCTGAATATCCTTGTGAAGCAGTACATTTCACTCTAGTAACAAGGAAGATGGTCTACTGAATGGGTTACCAATTGTTTGAGGAAAATTCTAGAGAGTAAATATTTTAAACTTTGTATGCTCTGTGCTTTCTATTATAATTTCTCTTTTTCAAATCCCTTTTCTCTTCTTTTTCTCCCATCTCCTCCATCTCTTGTTCCCCATCTCCACTGACAAAGATCTTCCCAGTCTTTCAAAGTAAAAGAGGATCAAGATTTGAATGGTTAGGGGCTTAAAACAGACAGAAAGGAGACAAAAAATTAATATATATTACATACATGTACAAACTCCACATAATAAATGTAATCATTATGTAATACAAACACACATGAACAAAAATTAAATATAAATTTTAAAAAATTAAATTAAAAAAATTCTCTCAACTTAGACCAAAGCTAGCATTAGACAATGTATAAGCAAGACTTCGTTGCAATAAAATTTTATGAAAGCAAATTGCTGTTTTAGTTTTGCAAAAGGGCTATAGATTGCCAGGCCACATCTTGAAATAAAGCCTGGCCCATAATCTAACAATCTAACAGTGACCAAAGAAAGATGGAAGAAAACCTAAAACCAAAGTTTGATAATATCTCATGAGACAAGCAAGGCTTAGAGGTTAAGGTAGTGACAGCAACTCTTTTAAGAGCTTTCAGTGATACAGCCTCCTGGGTCAGGTGTACCATGGATTCATCTGACTAAAGTTACCAGAGAAAGGAGAAGGAATACTCACTAGGTATGTCATTAATCTGCCTTAACAAAACATAAACAAAGTACGAATAATCTCCAAGTGGTCAATCTTTAATGGGATAACAATGAAATAAAAATCTACATTCTTCACAAGATAGCAAAATCCAGATTCCTTTGAGTTCATTACCTAGAGGAACAGTGTACAATAGAAAACAGTAAAAAGAAACTGGAAAATGTGACCATATCCATGAAAAAACGCAATGTATGCTAAACATAAGATTGCTCAGATGCTGGATATGAGAATAATGTATAGTATAATAATGGTCCATGATCAATGACTTTAAAAATAATTTCAGCAGAAAAGTGAAAATTTAAAAAGAAAATAAATAAATTCTGGAAATAAAATCATAATAACAGACCAAAACAAAATAAGCATTTATTTGCTCAGTGCAGAAAAAAAGGTTTGGTGTACTTGACAGATTACTAAAAATATCTTAACCTGAAGAACTAGTAATTAAATTTGGAAAAAAATAAAAGCCACAGAGACCTATGGTACAATTACGGTGACAATGATACAGTGATCCTCATTCATATTAAAAAAAAGAATGAAAATATGCCTGAACAAATATTGGAAAAAAGAAATGACTGTTATTTTCCAATTTAATAAAATAGTTTGACTTTTGGACTCAAGAAAGTCAGTAAAATAAAAGTCAGACAAACAGAAAACTTCAGCTAGGTTCATCACACTCAAACTTTTAAACAGCAAACAAACAAACAAACAAACAAAAAAATTAAAGCAGCCAACCCCCAAAAATCCCCACCATGCAGCACGTAGATTACTTAGAAAGCAGTAACACGAGTGATGATTGACTACAAACAAAAAATGTTCTGCAGTAAATTAGACATCTTTAAAGTGATGGAAGAGTAAAAACCTGCCGACTTGGCAAAGCTACTTCAAAAGAGTGAAAAAAAGGGACATTGTCACATAACTGAAAGCTGAGAGAATTACTCTCTAGTAAAAGTCACAAAATTCTAAATGGCATGCTTTAGGAGGAAAGGAAATGATGCATGCTAAAAACAAGGACACAACGCAGGAATAAATGAAAAACTCCGGAAACTGTGACAAAGATAAAGGACTACTTTTATTCTTGTAATTTCCTTAAAACTTAAAATTATTTCTAAAACAAAACTAATATAAATTAAGATCTGTAAACATACAGATATTAAAGATACAAAATTGAGGCAATTAGTTAATGGATTCCTGTCATTGTAAAGTTATTGTATTTTTATTATTGAAGTGGGAAATAAATGTGAAGGGGACAATTTCAGTTCAAAATGAGCTCTACTAAATTAGGATGCACAACCAGACTTAGGACAATGACTAAAACGAGTCAAGAAGATTGTTTTGGCAGCTGAACACATCCCAGTTTTCTTTCCCGCTGTGACATCTTTG
>PVJX010052158.1:0-10053 GCA_004027295.1 Dolichotis patagonum | reverse complement strand
CCCACTTTTCTCACAAAAGGTGAGAGGTGACTCTCCAGAGCCCAAGGTTCTTGAAGACTAAAACTCCAGAGGCCACTTCTAGTTTGTTAATTCTGACCTCTACGGGTTGGAGTCTGTAAATGCATCTACTTAAACATGCAAAGGCAGGCCATGCGTGATTATAATCTTGGGCAGCCACTACCATTAAAAAGAACCATCACTGAACTGAAGCAAGAATGTAGAACCGTTTATTTTCAAAATAAAGAGAAAATGCACTATTAAAAGGCAACTGACTGCAAATGAAAACTCATTTAAAATAATAAAATGAAAGGACTTTGTAATTTACTGACAAACATTATTACCCGGAAAAGAATACATTATCGACAAAATCGTAAAAGTGACATTGTCTGTTAATTTTCCTCACAAAATAAAAATTGACAGCTAAATAGCAGTACTTCCTTCTCTTAAGATTTAGTAAACATCAACTGCACACCCTGTATGTGCAAAGGTATTGTAACCCAGGGAAGGAGAATTGAGCCATTACTGCTGGAGACACTTGTATTGGTATTAGATGGAAACAACAGAGGTAAAAATCTTATAATTTTATTTTAAAAAGGCAAGGGAAGTGTGGGAGTGAAAAAGATTCAGAACAAGGGCCTGGGATATAAAGAATTCTGTGTACCTGCTAGTGGAGATTATTTCTTCGTGAAGTAAAATTTTAGGTTTGTGAAAGCGATAGTTGAATTGCTACTGCAGCCATGTCCCCCAGTGAGAAAGGTCATCAGTATCTATACCAGATGCAGATCATGCAAAAGATTGCCTGAGAGCATCTCTAAAAATCCTCCAAGAACATTTTCCCTGTGAGTTGAAATATTCAGCAATTGGCTGATAGAACATCACAGCTATAACACAGAGAAACCCCTAATGTGATAGACAGCTCAGCTGTGATGAGGATAGGGCCAAAGAAACTTTCTAGTCTAAATACAACAGTGCAAAGTAGAAACCTGTGAGTATTTCAGGTGAGAAACTGTCCATGTTCCGGTTTGACTCAGGAATTCAGTGGTGAACAACCCAGTGGATGTTATTTAAAGCTATGAAAGAAAGAGTGCCCTTCAGCAATAGCCTCTCAATCTTTTTAAGAAACTGAGTGCCTATTGTGTGCCAGCCATAGGTGCTAGGGGTACATGGGCCCAACTCTAAGGGAATGAATATTCTAATGAGGCAGTAAAATAAATGACTATGAATTTTGATGAACGTTATGGAAGAAATGAACAAGGGAAGGAGAAAAATGGGAAATGTGTCAACTGGGCTATAAAGATTTAAAGAAGCTGCTTTTCGCAGGAAAAGGAGTTATTTTTATAGCCCCTTTCTTCACATCCTCCAGTTACTTGTTTCGGACCTTCAGAAGGCTGTGGTATTTTAAAATCTGTTGATAATAAAGGAAGGAATTAGGCAAAGAACAACTTCAAATTAATAACTTCAAATTAAGGTGCTTAAAAGAAGCACTAATGGAAAGAAGGAAAGGGCGTTTTGGGTTTGGCAATAATGTAAAGTAGTAATCAATATTACATCATTTAAAAAAATAATGCTACTGCTATTGAACAATACTTGTGCTTTTGTATATGACCTCATTAATCATAGTTTCTCATGAAGTTGATAGGATCAAGTGATTTTTTTTTTGGTACCGGGGATCAAACTCACAACCTTTCACTTGCCAGGCAGGCACTTAAGCCACTGAACTAAATCCCCGGCGGTCAGGTGATCTTGATTTAGAAATAACAAGAGGAGAAATGAAAGCAGAGGGAAATTAAGTCATTTTGTACAGTGTAGCTTCTCTTGAATTAAAATGTGAGACTTCTGTTCTCTGCAATAAAAAACAAAGTTGGAAAAGGAACCAGTAAAACAGAGGTATGGTATGTTAATACCAGAATCACTTTTAGAATAGAAGGAAAGATATTCAGAAAAATAAGAAACGCAGTAATTACTATATTGATCTGCTTTCCTCAAGGGAAATTAATTAATCATTAGCCTAAAATCTAACACGAGGTCCGGCAAGACTTGATTCTGGCAGTTGTTACAGTTGGAATGGTAGATTGAAGCTCTTGACAGATATTCCTTAAATGAAAGGTCCCAAAGAGCAGATTGTCACCTGGTGTTATTACCCAGAGAGTGTTCCTGACAGCGAGATGGATAAATCAACTTACGTTCTCAGTGACTCTTCTAAATTTAAGCATCTGTGATTGGGGCACTGATATTTCCTGGTATTTCTTTGATTTTTTTATTTTTAGTATAAAAATTTTAAGATACAACTAACATACCATGCAATTTACCCTCTTAAAATGTATGGTTCTAGTGTGTTAACAAGATTGGGTAACCATCACAATTTTAGAACATTTACACATCTCACCCCCGCAACCCTGATAGTTGTTGAAACAGTTACTCTTATTTCTTCCCAACCACCCTCAACCTCAGGCTTAATATAACTGCTAATCTACTTTTTCTATATATAGACTTTCCAATTCTAGACATTTAATATAAATAAAATCAGACAATATGTGGTCTTTTGTGACTGGCTTCTTTTACTAGATTATGTTTTCAAGGTTCATCAATGTGGTAGCATTCATCACTATTTCATTCTACTTACTGCTAAATTAGTATTCCATTGTATGGTTGTCCTGCATTTTATAAATTAATTCATCAACTGATAGACATTTTCATTTCTCTTAGTGTATAGCTAAGAGTAGAATTAGTGGGCCATAAGATAACTCCAACAACATGTAATATTTTTAATTTCTTGTTTAGGAAATGAGAAACACTCTCCTCAATACTTATTCTCTTTTTGAGTGTAGCCATCTTGGTAAATTTGAAGGACTGCATGGTTGCTAATTATATTGAGCAATTTTTCATGTACCTATTGATTTTTTTAATACTTTCTTTGGAGAAATGCTTGTTTAAATCCTTTACTCATTTAAAAATTGAATGATTTTTCTTTTTATTGTTGAATTATGAGTGATCCTTATACACTCTAAGTACAAGTCCTTTATCAGATATATGACTTGAAAATGCTTTCGTCTTACATGTTGCCTTGTGTGTTCTTAGAAGCACAAAAGTTCTTTATTTTGATGAAATCTAGTTTATCTATTTTTCTTTTCATTTCTTTTCTTTTTGTGCTATAGCTAAAACCAAATTGCTTGATGTCATGAGATTATATTTGTTTTCTTCTAAGAGTTTTATGTTCTTCTTAGGATTGGATTTTAGATCCATCTTCAGTTAATTTTTGTACATGTACATAACTTTGTATATGGTAGTGGTATAATTTTTGTATATGTTAGAAGACCAATCTAATTATTTTACATATATATATTTAGTTGTTCCAGCACAATTTATTGAAAGACTTTTTACCCTTGGAGTTATCTTAACAGTCTCTCGAAAGTCATTTAATAAGAAAGGTGAATGTTTATTTCTAGAGTCTTGAGTCTCATTCATGGACATATGTGGCCAGTGTTACGTGGGTACCACATGATCTTGGTGGCTGCAACTATATAGTAAGTTTTGAAACCAGGAACTGTGACTCCTCCAACCTTGTTCCTCTTCTGTTGAAATTGTTTCAGTTATTCTGAGTCCCTTGCATCTCCATATTAAGATCAATCTGTAACTTTCTGCAATAAAGCCATCTGCGATTTTATGAGGTTTGTATTGAATTTGTGCATCAGTTTGGGGGCTGAGTGTTAGCCTGGTAACACTCAGTCTCTGATCACTGAGCATAGATGCCCTTTAGTTTATCTTAATCTTTAAAAATTTCTTCCAATTTTTGTTTTAGTTTGAAGAGTATAAGTTTGAAATTTCTGTTAAATTTATTACTAAGTAGTTTATTCTTTCCAATGTTATAAATGGAGTTGTTTTCTAGGTTTCATTTTCAGGTCACTCATTGCACCAAGTATATTCAAATACAATTGCTTTTTGTCACTTGCTGTACTTTTGTTTCAAAGTTGGTCTTAAACTGGTAAGAGAAAGCAGCTAGCTACAAGAAATACTATTTCTTTCAAATAGATTGTGCTAATGGAATAAGACATTTTATCCCGAACAGTTGTTTTACTTTATTCTGAGAGCTGAAATATCTCATTAAAAAGCAGGTGCATAATGTAAAGGTGTTTAAATATGCCATGTCTGTCTGTGGATGGCTTTTGTAGACAGCACCCCCAGAATATTGAATAACATCATCTATTTCTGTATGTATTTAATTTTCTCCAGTAACGACAAATAACTCGTGGCATACTAATTCTTTCAGTTTTCAACTCAGAATCCATTTTGTCAGAAGGCTTTTCCTGACTCATCCACCAACAGTTGTCCTATACTTAACTGGAAATACATCCCTAGTTTATTTCCTCATGCTTTTTACAATCCATAGTTATTTTGTTTGTTTATTATGTAATAGAAACTTTCCCTGCTCAGTATTCATGCACTACAGAACCTCCAGTGCCCGACACATAGCAGTTTCTTATAAAAAACTTTGGTGTACAAGTGAATAGATTTTCCAACTATGAGAAACATATAGAAAGCTACTAATCATGGCAAAGCAAAAAACAAAAGAGACTGACATACTCCTGTGCCTGCTTTTCATGCTTATGTCAAGATTTATAAGTTTTCCAGAAGAAGTTTTGCAACTGTGACTGTAGCAGCCAGTTGTGTTTAAAAAGAAATTGAGACTATCCGGTTATCACACCCTAATTACTTGAGTCATTCAGCGTTGTGTGAAGTAATCTGTCAGCATTTCAGAGAGTAATAATGAAAGGCCTCTAAAAAGAACTTCAAGTTTCTGAATTCAAGGAATAGAGAGATCCTTGGGATTATGGATGTCCTCCACCCCACCCCAAAGCCTCATGGAGTCATGGGCGCAGGCTTCTAGAGTTGGTGATTGATTTGTAGTGCAATGCTGGGCTTAAGGGTGCTGGGAATAAGGGCTAGAAATTGCTGGATCAATCCACTGATTGGGTTGGCACAGTCATGATCCCAGCATTCTGGAAAATATAAAAGGGCAGAGAGAGGCTTCTCTCTCTCTCTCTCTGCTCTCCTCCCTTGTTGATTTTTCTGTCTTCTGCCACACAAACTGTTTTTCCTCTGGGATGCCCCTCTGCTAAGGGCAAGCCAATTATGGATTGAAACCTCCACAAACTGCGAGTTAAATAAACCTTCCTTTTTAACTTTGGTTGTTGAATATTTGTCTCAGCAATGAGGGAAAAGCAATTAAGACATTTGGTATGCTTGGATATAAATAGTAGAATGCGGACTATGGTCATGGAGTTGTTCACATCACGTAAGTGAGTCAATGCTGAATTCAATTTAACACATATATGTATAATTTTTACTTGAGAATCATCACTGCTTATATTTTCTTTACATTGCATTCCCCTGCTTTAGCCAGTACTAGTATTTGTTATTATTTAGATGGAATTATTTTTTTATTTTTTAAAAACCCCATTTAAAAAATTCACTTCATGGGGAGTGGTACACACCCAAAAGAGTAGGAATAAGAATATCAGGGGTCAGAAAATCCGACTGATTAGCTAAATGCCTCAACCCTCACATCAGTCTCAAAGTCTGGATTCAAAGTTGGTTTCCTATAAAAAGTGATCTGCTTGTATTTACCAGGGAGCTAAAGAATTGCTCTTCTATTATTGGACTCTTGGACATGAGATTGGTGAAGTGTCTATGGATGCTTTGTCTGCCTCAGGAAGGTTAAAGCAAGAATTTGTAAAGTTTGCATACATTTAAATCCCAGTAATTCTAGGTGTCAGAAAACACTAAACATTTGATTATTTTGCCTAATTTGACATTCTGAAATCTTTTATTCCGTTCTGTAGTTTTTACATCCAGATTTATGTAACTTCAAAATATCCTTTAGTCAATTACATACTTAGTGAAGACAAAATAGTCCAACTATTCAAAATATGTTTTACTTACCGTATAAGATAAATGTAAGACTTAAAGACAGATCTGGGAATTCTGCTAAAAAAATATAATTTTCTCTTGTGAACTGGGGCATGTTTTATTTATTTGTAGAGACAGAGGATTGAATTTGGAGAGCAGGGCCACACAGAACCTCTCTGAGCTGCACAGGAGGACCAAGAGCAGTTCTTGTTCACATCAATCCGAGGTTTGGATTTCTAGCTCCATTGTAGTGCTATGAAGGGAGAAGGCTGGAAGAATCACTATTCAGTGATGAACGGCTGAAGAACTTGAGACTTTGTGTTTTAGAAAATTTAATATTCCAAAGAGGATTTGAGAGAGTAATATTTTATCCAGGTTAATTAAGGAACATGATTGACTTTTCCCTGAAAGCGAGCCTGGAAAAGATACAGGCATAAGACCTTAAATTACCCTTCCCTGAAGAAATTGTGTTAATTCTGACTTCCAAAGATTTCACATAGTTCCTGGCACACAAGCATTTGCTAATCAGATTTAGAGATGGGAGCTTATTCTGAAAGCGTTGGGAACTTTCAGCTGCAGCTTTATGGATTCCTATGAATTGAGCGTGGTTTCAGCTGGAAAGGAGGACTCTGGTCTGAAGGTGTTGATTAATGAGGAAGTCTGGAGTATGTGCTCCTTGGATAATGCTCTTTTTCCTTGTCTATCCAAGATTTGCCAGTGTTATAGCTGCACTGCCTGTCCTGATTTATTTCGTACTGTCACGCAGTTTCTTCCATATCTTAGATGATTTTCCTACATGATTTGCATGTGTTCAATTGATGTTGGCAAGATAGAGATCTTGATGCCAAGATCTTTAAACTTATGCCTTAAAATGCCAGAATTTCCAAGGAAGAAGTAACATGGACCTCTTAAAAGAGGGACCCTTAAATTAGAGGCAAAGAGCACTCAGGCTATCTGACTTCTTCCTGTTAAAACCCTGGTTATTACGCAGGTAGGAGGAAGAAGGTTTTGGGAGGAGAATCATCAAATGATTTAGTGGGGTGAGGAGTTGTTGATTGCTGTTGTCTGAATGTTTATCATCTCCCAGAATTCATACGTGGAAACCCTAATCCCTGGTGGTATTTAGAGCTAAGACTTTGGATGGTGATTAGGTCTTAAGGATAGAGCTCTTACGAATGAGATTGATGTCCTTACAAAAGAGGTCCCAGTGAGACCCTTCATCTTCCCTGCTGTGTGAGGGACAGTGAGAAGTCACCACCTATGATCTGGGAAGTGAGCCGTCACTAGGTCCAAGAGCTATGGGTGCCTTGATGGCAGACTTTGCAGCCTCCAACATAGTAAGGGATAAATTTGTGTCATTTATAAACTACCTTGTCTATGATGTTTTATTGTACCAGCCTGAATGGACTGAGACACTTACACCCTTTAAGCCAAGTAAGAATGATTCGCAAATGAATTCTGTTGGCACTTTGGGAATCAAGCAATCAATACCTAATCTCCTAAATTCTACAGTCTCCCTTGTTCCTTGTTTCCCTCTCCTCTTTCTTTCCAACTTTACCCAAGAATTCCATAAGATCACAGATAGTGAATAAGGTTCTGGGGCTGATATTATAAGCATGCAATGACCTTTCCAAGTCATTTTCATTCTAATCTACAACATAGTCTGAACATGACTCCATTGAAATTCAAATAATTTATCATAATCAGTGAACTCTCTCTTCTTTTTCCCTGAGGAATCCCCATCACCCATTCTGATAGTCACAATAGGACTTCCTCCACTCATCTTTGATTATGTCAGAATTTAGAAGTGATTCAGAAGATGCCAAAAGGAACCCGAGGACATTTTTCTCATCAAACCTGATGTCATGAAGCTGATAGATACTAAATAACTTTAAGCAAAACATGCCCAACCACTGTTTCTGGAGCTACTGCAGAGGAATTTTGGCCTGGACCCTTTTATGGATGGCCTAGGGCAGGGGACAGTCCCCAGGCTGCAGCACCTGCTTCTTGAGAAGATGTGTGTGCAAGCCCTTCTGACAAGGTTTCCAGGGAAACCATGTGACTTTTATTCCTTTTCCTGAAATGTATTAAGCACTAAACGTGCCTGCTAGTGCCTGGGGTTCTCATTTGAAATCAGAAGCTGCTGAAGAAAAGTGTTTGCCTGAAACACACCCACATATGCAGAAACCGTTTTTATGCTTTCCTCACTAAATGTCAGCTGCATACTCAGCTGGGAAGAACGAAATGACCTGGGTTCATTTGTGGGGTGAAAGAGAGGATTAACTCTTTTTCTTCCTGACACTGTGATGGCTGCTGGTGAATGAGTCATGTTCATACTGAAAAATCGTGCTTTCCCAGTTAGGCCCTATGTATGTTAAATTATGTAGGCAAATACCAGAAGGTCTTTATGGACATTTGTTAATATGCACAGAAATACTTGGGTGAGGAAATCATAGAAAACTTGACTAAAATATTCCCACTTGTCTCCATTGATGGTGAAAAAAATCTGAGATTCTTGGTCTGTTTCCCTGCTCTTCTTTCCACTGTGGGGTAGAATCTGGCAGTTGTGTTTCTACCTGGGGAGTCCACATGTTCAGTCAAAACAGATTGGTCTGGAGGCAGATTCCTGACCAAGCAAGCTTGTACACTTTCACTGGAATGCAAAGGTGATGGTATCCAATGTGGTAGCACTCAGGAGGCTGAGGCAGAAGGATCTCTGTGAGCCTGGGCTACATAGTGAGTTCAAGGCCAGCCTGCACTACATGGTGAGATCCTGTCTCAAAAACAAACGAAGGTGATGGGGGTTTAAACTAGATCATAAAACCAGAGATAAGAGGCAGCCATACCTTACCTGCTTCACCCAAGGGAAAAGAGCTATGTGAAGGGAGAGCCTGAAGAACACATAGAGAAAGATAAGGCAGAGAGTGAAGAGAGAGGAGACAGGGCAGAGAAGGGAAAGACTTTTGATGGCTATGGGAAGATCTGGGTGTACTTTCTAATCTAAGGTTTTGTGAGACAGGTTTATATCCTCAAAATAAATCTCACTTTGTCCTCCAGTGAGAGTGCTTTTGTGTTATTCCAATCAAAAGGCCCCTCACAAATCACTCCTCTTCTAGGTTGAGCTTTCACACCATTTCTTTCCAAATGGCTCCACTTGTGGGTTGGTGGTCTTTCAGTTTCTGGCTTCGCTGGTGCTGTGGTAGGTATTCACTCTAATGGCACTGCAGAGATGCTGTTCCTACAATGGCCATTTGGTCATGCTCTTCACAATGGATGTGGCAAGGTGACCTACACGGGAATGCTGCTCTCTAGTCGTGGGGTGGCTTCAGATGTATGTCAAGGGGGCTTTTCACGGAACTAACACAGAGCAGGATATAGATGGGGAAATACAGCAGATTCAAAGTCTTCACAAGGAGACTCCAAGGCTTAGGAAGATTTTTGGGGTAGCTCCATCTCTTCTTTGTGAAAAATCTGTAAAATACGTATCTTGGATTTTATGTCTTCACAATAAAATTGAAGTCACTTATTTTTAAAGCAAGTTGAAGAAAAATATGAATATACAGACAATGTGAATAGTTTTTTGCTTTCTAATCCTGTATGTATAGAGTTTGTCTAATTTCAACCCAAGCTATCCTAGACTTTGCTTGCTTAATATCTTGGGAGACATCACATACCAAGGTCACCTGAACTTAATTAACATGGATAAGAGGATGGTACATAAGATCAATCTAAGTTCTGTCTGTGTACCATGTGGTCCTTGACTCATTTCATGCACAGATGATTCCTAGTACTTCTTGGAACTTCTCTTTTGAACTCTAGATTCTCTGTGTGAGATCTTGCATAGTTGCTTAGTCTATGTTATACCCATGATACCATCCAGGTCCGTTGTATTTTCTCTGTTATGTGGTCTATTGTAGAGTTTGTTCTTATTTGCCTCCAACTGAACATCATATTCTCCAACTGACCATCATATTCTCCAACTGATCATCATATTCTCCAACTGACCATCTTTAGAATTATTTTTCCATGTTGTAGTGGACAGGCTTTTTTTTGCAAGTGTGTTAGTCACTTTCTTATCACTAGGACAAAATATCTGATACCTGCAACATAAAGGAGAATAGGTTTACCTGTTTCACAGTTTCCAAT
>PVJX010052157.1:0-10057 GCA_004027295.1 Dolichotis patagonum | reverse complement strand
TAGATTGTATTGTTACCAGGCAGGGAGTAATTGTGTTCTTCTTTTATAGTGATTAAATTTGCAGTTCTGAACATGATTGTGTTTTTGTTTCTTGTTATTTTGTTTTGTGACAGGGTCTTGCTGTACAGTTCAGGCTGACCTTGAACCCACTGTGTAGCCCAAACTGACCTCTAACTCATGGCAATCTTCCTTCTCAGCCTCCACAGTTTTGAGATTACAGGCATATGCCACTTAACCAGCTAATTGTGTTTTATTTAAGAATGAAAAGGGTAAAAATTTCAAAATCCTAAGAAGGTCTAGATTTTTATTTTTTTTTATTTGAAAGAGAATAAAACAAAAGGGGACAGTACAGAGCAGATCAGAACAGGACAACATATGCTACACAGTACTTTACATTAAGTCAACTGGACGTCAACAGTAGCTAACACCATATCTGTTACTCTGCTATAGTTGAGCATAGTTTCAAATACAATAATATCAAACATAACACAATAGTATAAAGCCATGCATAGAGTGAAAGAATTACAGGGCTTTCTGAACCAAATAACAGAAAATGATCAATGGGTATTATAATATCTCATTTTCGATAAAAAATTTTTTTTTGTTTGAACTATCACACATATTCAAATTCCAATAAGACACAATGTGATAGATAGAACCAACAGTAGTAGAACAAAAAAAGCATGGTAGGATTTTTAAATTATCATATTTTTATCTCCACAATCCTAAACACGAAGGCTGTACAAGATATAACTGGTTTTGTTTGATTTAGTGATGAATTCATCAGTGCTAACAATATAAGATACAATATCAGATTTGGGCACTGCCTATTTCAAACTCAAGGACATGATCTTTTTCTGAGGGCTAAAAAGGCAAGGATAAAATTTTTATCTATTTTAAGATAGCATATATGCATTAATTTTCCCAGCCCTCACGGTGATACTGTATGATATTATTGGTGTTATTCTCCCTCCCTTTCATACAGGAAAACTAAAGCTCTATATTCAAACAAAATTTCCTAAAAACTTACAGAATTGGAATTTTCACCCTGATCTGAAAGCTTCTATACATGTATGGAAACAGAAATCCTAGCCAGGCATGGTGGAGTGTGCCTGTAATCCCAGCACGAAGGAGGCTGAGACAGGAGGATCACTACAAAGTGGAGTCCAGTCCGGGCTACATAGTGAGTTCAAGGCCAGCCTGAACTACACAGCAACACCTTGTCTCAGTAGAAGAAGGAGAAGAAGGAGAAGGAGAAGGAGAAGGAGAAGAAGAAGAAGAAGAAGAAGAAGAAGAAGAAGAAGAAGAAGAAAAGGAGGAGGAGTAGGACAAGGAGGAGGAGGGGGACGAGGAGGAGGAGGAGGGAGGAGGAGGAGGAAGAAATTCTTCTCTATTTACTGGTTTCCAAACTGTACCATCTACAGATCATGCAGGGTGATTGAGGAGCAGGGCTTCTCAAGAACATGAGCTGCCAAAGGCTATCGCTGTATCATTCTGAGGAGGAACATTGAGATGTAAATTATTGTCCTAAAAGTGCTGTGTTCTTGTACTCTCAATTGCAGAAGCATTGGGAGCACCATTTTTTTTGGAAGACCCAGCAAACCAATTCCTCGGTCTCAAAAGACATGTGTATTTGCAAGACTACTGGAACCCAGATCACAGTTCAAACTGGTGGGGAATCACACTGGCTGATCAGGTATTTACATATAAAACAAATAGTCCTTAACCATTTTTTTAACCCATTTCCCATTTTCCCTGAGCTTACTGGAGGTGGCACTTGTAGTTACAGAATTTACCCCACGATAACTGAGGGATTACAGTCCTAACCTTACTCCCGAAGCTTGCCATTAAAAAATCTCATTTCATTATTAGTTTTCCATTGCTCTACTATATTGATAGTCTTTGGAAACAAAATGTGTCTTTCTGTTTGTAGCCTTCTGCTTTAGTAGTGCCATTTCCATTTAGAAAGCACAGTAATTCTCCATTGCTCTAAATTAAATGAATGCTGATAACTAGTTGCACTTTTCATTTCTAAATGGGAAATGGGCTTTAATCAGATTTCCATCAGCTGCATGAACACACTACTCACCTAGCCTCATTTTCCTCTCTCACTTTTCTGAGTTACACTTGCTCTTTCCTTCCGATAAAGTGGCTTTTGCCTTATGAATGTGTCTTCTAGCCTAAAGACTAAGCTCAGAGTCCGCTCTTCTCTGAACTCTTCCTTTCCTTTCCTGTCAAAGGCACATTAGTCCTTATTTTTTCCCTCCCCTTTGTGCTGTTCAGATATGAGTAGCTCTCAAAATGTTCCAGTGGAATTACTTAGTTCATGTACATAACTATGCTACCAAGGTGAATCCATGTCTTATCCATCAAGACAATTATTTTCTGGACCTATCAAAATGACTAATGCACAGTTTAATAAATTATGTGTTTTGGGAGGTGGATAAATGGATAGTGGTCTCCTTTCATTTCACTCATTTGTTCTATAGTCAATTTGCCTTATAGTTATCTAAGGCTTTAGCTGTTGTTTCTTCATTGGCTTCCTTCTGTGCATTTTCCCATTCATTTGCAATCCCACTTCAAGAGGAATAAGGAAATTTGCATTAGCCAGGTTTATCTCATGTTTACTTATCTGATGGAAGAATAGATTGTGACTCTGGACCATGTGAAAGTGCTGAATTATCTTTGGATTCCGGAGACTCATGATTTACCTCTTACAATTTAGCAATTTAGAAAATAAAGCTGTTTAATTAGTTTTTTCATTTAATCATTCTTTCTTGCCATATGCATCAGGTTGTCATCAACACTAGGTATGAGAATTATAAAAAAGTCATAAAAAATCAACTGTCTTTGCTTTCTTGTGGTCTTAGCCCTATGGTTTCTCAGTATGGCTCTGTCTTAACTGGTCTACCAGGATTGACTTGTTCTTGCCAAGAATTATTCTGATGAAAGCCACCAGCATCCCGTTTTATGTATGTTTTTCACAAATAGCATAAGACAAGGTGCTTGTTTCCAACACTTATTTGGAAAAGTAAATAATTACATAGGGTAACAGACTATGTCTTTTCTGTGGAATGTTGAAATTTTCAAATATACTGCTTCTAATTGTAGACCAGTTTTATAATCAGCTGACAGAAACTATACCATAACAAGACTAAACTATCAGTTCACACTATCCCATAAATACCGTAACACATCTGAGCTTTAAAATAAACAGATAACTACAGATAGCTAAAAATGTGAAAACTCAATCTTATTTGGCATAATTATCCTATTACATTTCTCTCATTGTTTTGGGAATATCTGCATAATAATCTGACTGATCAAAGCAACATGCATTCTACACCCTCAGAGATTGTAACTTGTGTTTCCTCTCCTTGCAGGTTTGTGAAACCTGGATTTCCTTGAAAAGAACTGCACAGCATTATTTAGACATGAATACACTCAGCTTTGACATTTCTGCTGCCCAATAAATGTGCTTTACTGATTCGTGCAAGAGAACAAAGATGGTGGAGCCAGTATGACCATGTGCAGAAAACATGAGCTGTGAAGATGTGGGGGAATTTCTGTGCTGTTTATCAGATTACTTACTATGTTTATTTCATGTTGAATGAAGAATTATGAAGACCAACATAGAGACCTAGAAATAGAGACCTTCTCAATAGTTTCTCTTGAAATGAGAACTAAAATAAAACCTGATATAAAAACATTTATCAAAAAGAAGACTTTTTTAAAAAAAAAGGAAAACAATCAAAATAAAAGTAAAAGTATTGTCATTAAGATACTCTGTTCATAGCTCTAGCTTACTTTGGTGAGAGTTTATTTTTTAATTCAAGGAATGGATATCTCAAATGGAATGAGTATTCTCCTTTTCTCATCAATAGTTTTCGTGTTCTAAAGCCAGTCTATTTTAAGACCATGCTTTTGAAACGTTTTCCATCAAAGGCTCACTGCGGAGTGCAGCAGAGAACATAATAGTAACTTTTATGGGGGAATTGTGGTGGCTGGGAACCTACTTGAAGCCATTTAGATGTTCTGTAAAATGTGTGCAAGTTTTGCATTCTATTCTGTAATACTCTGATGTTTGTTTTGATAAGAAATAGCAATTTTAGTGCACTGACCAAGCACATTAATTTCAATAAGGCTGAAAAAGTGGCTCTAGAGAAAAGTGGGCTGTGTATTTCCTGATGACGCTCCATATAGTCATGGAACACTACTTCAGTTTGGAAAGTGCTGAGATGTTATAACCAATCAGCAAGACTGTTCCTGCCTCCCATCATAGATAAGTGGAATTCTTATCTTCAAAAGTCTGTTTGTCTCCATATACCTAGTCTGTTGTTCTCTGGGACAATTTCTTGTGGACTTTTAAAAATAACTGGAGCATCTTTTCAAGACCATAGTTAATCTTACAATTATCTTAAGCACTATTTGAGCAGCAAACAAATCATAAAAAAACAGGTGCCAAGAAACTGCACTGTAAGACTTTGGGCCCAATGCTTTCTTTTCCAAGAACTGTTCAGAATTGTCCTCTTCATATCCCATAGCACAGAGACCTCCTTTCAGCTGCTCAAAGTGAATAACACCTCTAATCCCAGCACTCTGGAGGCTGGTGTGTGAGGTTCTCCTTGAGTTCAAGGCCAGTGTTGGCCATATATTAAGTTCAAGATCAGCCTAACTGCATAGCAAGATTCTGTCACAACCTAACCTCACAAAATGTTTTAACTTCTCTTACTAACTGGTATCTATTTCCAATAATATAGATATCTTTTTTAAAACAAAATATAACTGGATGGGGCTGAGGGCATCCTTCAATTTGGAATGCTTGGTTTCTGTGTACAGGTCTCAGTTTAATCCTCAGCACCAGAAAAAAAAGTTTAAAAAGTATGCAACAAATTGAATCAAGAAAAGCAGATGAGTCATTCCGTTGGGTGGTAGGAAATACACTGGTACCTCCATTCAAAAACCTAATGTTTTCTACAATTTTGGAAAAGATGGCCATGTTTGAATTTGTGTCAGAAAGATGGCCACAGTCATTTTTGACACCAAATGCAGCATTTGAAAAAAAAAATAATTTACCAAATGCTTGAAAAGAAAAACATTCATGAACTGAAGTGCCATCGTAGTCTTAAGATTGTACCTAAGTAAATATTTACTGTTCCAATTTTTAATATATTCTGCTACTACAAAGTTACATTCTTTAGTCACATACAAAAGGCTAAAGAATACTGGTAATATGGTTCTCTCAAAAAATAAAACCAATAAGATGCCCATAAATGCGAGAAGAGATTTGAAGAAACTGGCTCATGCTGTCATAGAGGCGTAGCAAGTCCAAATGCATAAGATGAGCTGACAGCGTAGAGGCCAGGGAAGAGTCAAGACTCTCTGAACCTTAGGAGTCATTCTGGAGTAGCAGTCCCTCTTGCTTGTGATAGGTCAGTCTTTTGTTCTATGCAGTTCTACAATTTACTAGGTGAGGTCCACAAAGTGGAGTGTAATTTGTTTTACTCAGACTTTACTTATTTAAAAGTAAATCTCACCCAAAAACATTCTTATAGAAACATACAAAACAATATTTCACCATGTAGGTATTGCTCAGTCAAGTTGATACATAAAAATAACCTGTTGTCAAGATTGTCTACCCAGAACACATTTACTCACATTGGCTCTGATTGGAGAAACATGTGGCGGAGAAAAAGGAAATTAATGAAATCATTTTTCAGTATAGTAAAAGTAAGCTGGGTGGATTGTGAATCCCTACTAATGCAGAAGAAATGTGAGTAAGTGGCCAAATTTAAATGTGATTATGCTTTAAATAACAGAGGAGCAATTATACAAATAGATTATTATCAAATAGGCATGAAAAGAATTTCTTATTCATGTATAATTGTGAATAAGCTTACTTGTGTCAACTTGATGGGCTTAGGAGCCCCTAAGAGGATTAGTAAAACATGTGTCTGGATACATCTGGCTGGTTTATGGAGGCATGATCTTCAGCACTCTGTCTGGCCCCTGGCCCTTCCTCTCTGACACTGTTCCCCTCCTCTGCGCTTGACACCATGACTAGAACATCTTTACTCCATCACACCCTTCCGCCATGTTTCTTCCTGAGACTCAGCTGGCCAGGCAGTGAATATCTCAAACCATGAGCCAAAGGAAACCTCTCCTTCTTTAGGTCATGGGTGTGAGGTATTATGTCTCAGTGACAGGAAATAACTAACAGAGTAATTCTGTAGGAAATTATTGTAAACTTATATGGTATTAGGATAAAAGAAAAAACTAACCTAGGCCTAAATGAAATAATTTACCTAGCAATCTAGTAAACATTGATATACACTTGAATAGGAAGTGATGAATATGGGGGGTTTTTTTAGACAGAATTTAAGCAAACTCAGGCACCACATATTTGGTATCTGCATGCAAAAATATGTTAGACTTGGGCTGGGCATGTATTCAGTGGCATTAGAACCTGCCTGGCAAGCTCAAGGTCCTGAGTTCAATTCCTGGTACCAAACAAAGTATGCATATTATCTATCTTATATATTATATATATTTTATATATTTTCTTTCTGAATCCAGTGTTTAAGGAAATTAATTGCACTGAAGTGTGACTGACTCCATATGACAAGAGAAAACATATGACAGACTGTTTTTAAAATGTTGTGCGAAATAATGTAAGTGATATTTTTGGTTCTCTAGTTTGTTTTATAGTTGTATTTTGTAAATTCAATGTAAAAGTGTGCCTCTGTTAAGGCCTTTTCTACATACTTTTAGGGCAGGTTCTAATGCCAATGAATACATACCCAGGCCATCTAGACATTAGGAAAACTAGAGATACATTTTTCCTTTCTCACTTGTTGCAGACTGGAAGGACCCTCTGTAGGTGGGGGAGTTGCATTATTCTACCGCAGCATGAAGAACCTCAATACTGTGGTGACTCTGAATTCTTCTGAAGGCCAAGTGTTCTGTTCTAAGTCTGCAGGGAAGCACAATCTTCGTGTGATTAAGTAGTCCCATTATTTAAGTAGAAGTGACTAGTCATAGTATTTCCACTAAACTCAGGCTCCCAGAGGGTTCTATCCAAGCTTGAGGCACACCAAGCTCATCTTTTTTTAATATTATCAGTATTCTGCCTAACCTCTTCTGAATTTTATATATAATTAGTCAATCAGCAGGCCAAAAGTCAGAGTGATCATTTTTAAGGTCTCCCGCACATGCCATGGTTCAGAAATTCATGTAATGCTGATTCAGATGGCCTCTTAGTAGGCAATATTTCAATGCTAACTTACTTCAAAGAAACAATTTCAACTTTGTCTTTAATGACACGAAAAGTTCTGATCTTGTTGTATAACATGTTCAAAATTTTCTTTTTTAAAAAACTTGTGACTGATAAGAAAATAGTTGTTTAGATATATAATTTTCATACATAGGAGAGTAATAAAGGGGGTAGGTATGACCAAAATATACTATTATTGAAAACAAATGTTTTATAGAATTGAGACACTAATAAAAAATATATGTAAAAATAGTTTGCTATGCACTATGCTTGCCAGTTTGTATAATTCACTTTGCCAATTATTACAATCTGATCACAAAGCCAATAGGCAGATAAAATTAGGTTAACATATATTACTTACATATAACTAAGTAGCAATTAGGAATGTTTTGGACTTGAATCATAGTTTTATTACTACTATCTGTGCAATATTATACATAACAGTTACCTCCTTCTACCTCAGTTTCCTCTTCAGTTCATTGGAACAATTCAATCTACTTATCTTGAGGAATATGTAAGATAATGCAAACAAAGCACTTAGAACAGTGTCTGGCATATAATTACTCAACAAAAGTCAGTTATTATTATTTAGCTTCCTAAGCTTATGTGAAAGTTCATCCTTTTCTTACTATCTTTGAATGCATCTGCATAGTTGTTATCTATAATTCAAAACTACCCATTACTAGATCCTTTTCTCAATGCCTGTTGTGTTCTCTCCTCAAACATCCTGTCTAGCTAGCATCACTTTTTGTTTCGCTTCTTCATTCACTGTACTGTAAACACTGTTACCACCTTCCTCTGATATGATCATAGTAAAGGTCCAAAGGAGGCTGAAACATGTTCCTTCTCCAAAGAACCTGTGTTGACATAAGGCAGGCAAACATCCACAGTATTGATACAAATAAAAATTATAGAAACTTCCATTGCAAAGAAAGATAACGTATTCAGCCTGAGGGACTCAAGGAAGTCTTCACTGAGATGTTAGATTTGGGCTTCAAAGGATATGTTTGCCATTACCATAAGTTGAGCTTTTCTATTCTAGTACATTTCATACTTACAGTATACTTATATGCTTATAGTATTATAGTGTATATGTATACCATTCCAGCATAATATAAAGGTAAAGATTTTTTTGCAATTTAGATTTGCAATCCCAAAATATCCAGGGCAGCATCTGATGTGCTGCACGTATTTTATGAAAAATAAAATACAGATGAGGAAGGTGCTTATTGGTGAGAAGGAGTCACAAAATTTTACTCTTACTGTTCCTATATCAGTAGCAGGATAAATTTTTTATTTTTTAGATGCAATATAATTTGTCAGCATGCTGTCTTGTGAATCCATAAGAGAACCAAATAAGGATTCAGTACTCTTTTCTTATTTCTGGTCTTTACTTTCATGCATAAAGCAGACCCAATCTCAGACATCCATCCTTCTGCACCAGTTCATTATAATTTAAATAGAATAACAGGTAGATTGGCGCTATTGTACACATAGAGCAAATTAAAGATGAAGGTATATATTTTCCTATGTTGGTTTTACTTATTCCATTTCTTTTCCTCAGATTGATCTAAAACATCTCAGGCAATTGAATCAGGCAGAGAATGTATGTATCTCTCACTGTTATCTTCAATGGCAGTGGCAGTCTGGATGAATTTTATTGAAAGTAATTTAGCATTGACTGGTTAAATACACAAACTATCCATCTGAATCAAAGATTGTGCCAAACTCCTTCAAATTAGAGATGAAAAATAAATGTTTGCCGATTACTCCACAAATTGAAACTGTCTTGGAAGGCAGTTCAAATGTAACAACAAAATAAATTATCTAAATTTAAAATATTTCATTCCATCCATCACAGTGACAAAAGCAGCTGCATTTTTTCCTTCTGATCATAATATTAGTAAACAAGTGAATTTTTTTGACAGACAGTTTGAAGAAAGGTACGCTTTCTAAGCCCTCCTTACTTCTTTTGCTCTGTCGAAAGTGTATTTCTGAAAGGTTTTACAAATGATCTTTAGTCCTAACAGTACTACAGAGAGTAATGGGGTAGAGACTGGGGTTGTTCTGTATTTGAAAATTTAAAGATAAGACCACAAAAACTCCCTGGAATTTGTTTTCAGAGAGGCTTATGTTTGATTTCCAGTTGTGTCCCTTTCTTATAGGAGGGCTGAGGTCTGATATTTAAGAATTTGACCTTAAGAACCAGAAGCCTAGGGTCATGGGCTATTGATTCTCAATGTCTTCTGGATTAGTGGAGTTAATGTAGCTGTGCTTTGGTTTCCTACCCATGAAACAGGTGATGATACCAGATACGAGGAGCTTGATGGGCCCTCTGCAAACACAGGCAATGCATCTAGAGATTTTACCAACCACAGATCAAAACTGCTAAAGCAAAATTGTACTAAAATGCACAGACCTTTTTCTTATCATTTTTCCCACAGAGTGCACTAAAACAATTATTTGTATGCCATTTACACTGATTAGTTATTATAAATAATATAGACATAATTTAAAGTACACAGGAGGCTATGCATAGGTTCTAGGCCAATATGATGCCACATGATATAAATGACTTGAACATGCACAGATTTTGATGTCTTTGGGGAACCCAGAACCAATTTCCCATGGATTCCAGTAGAATAGTACACTTGCTGATAGTAACAGAAGAAGTATATCTCTACTTTTTCTTTCAGTAAATAGATTTAACTGTTAAGAGAGTTGTTCATATTTTAACCACCAAAGCACTCTTAATTTTAAAGCAGAGGCGCGGTAGCGGGAGCC
>PVJX010052156.1:0-10055 GCA_004027295.1 Dolichotis patagonum | reverse complement strand
TAGATGTGTTCACTATTTCTTTCACTACTTTTATCACTTCTTCTTTTACCTGGGCAATTATTTCTGATTTGAATTTCTCCATAGCTTCCCCTAGTTGTTTCTTTACTTCATTTGATATCATTTCAGTCATTTCAGGTGTATGGCTTCTATTTTCTTCTATGTACATGGCTCCTAGGCTTTCTTGGGATGGGCTGGAGATTTGAGCATGCCTTTTTGTCCTTCCTTTTGTCATATTTCTTTATTTCTTTGGTTTGAGTGGTGTTCCAAAGCTTCCTCTTGGTGTGTGGTGTATCACCTCCTGCACCCTCAGCTCCTGGAGCAGTCTCAGCTCCCCTGAAGGCTCTTGGCTCCCTAAATTGAGAGGCAAAAGCTGGGCATGGAGAACTGGGGCTGGCAGAACCCCTGGGACACAATCCCCTGTCCTAGGGGTGTGTATATGAACTCAACTGCTGGCAGTTCTGGTCTTAAGCTCTCCCCAGGCCAGTCCAATTGGGCCTAGAATCCTCCTGCGCAGTCTTCGCCTCCTGGATTGGAAAAAGGCTGTTGGGCATGGTTGACTGAGGCCCTGGATTCTGCTGGGCCCAGTCCAGCATTCCAGGTAGCTCCCCAGAAACTCGAACAGCAGGAGTGTAAGTCTCCAACTTTCCCCGGGCCACCGGGACTCACCTCAGGCAATCCCAACTTCCCTGCAGGCTCTTGCCTCCCTTAATTGAGAGGCAGAAGCTGGTCATGAAGAACTGGGGCTGGCAAAACCCCCAGGGCACAATACCCTGTCCTAGGGGGGTGGATATGATTGATTAGTTATTGAGACAGTGTCTCGCCATGGGGGTCAGGCTAGGTTGAATTCATTGTACAGCTCGAGTTGGCCTCAAACTCTGGATGATCTTCCTGCTTCTGCTTCCTGAGTGCTGGGATCATAGGCATGCACCACCATGCTCAACTTTACATTAAAAATTTTATGGGAAGAATTAGGGGATTAGGAGAGAGGAGACCAGTGAGTTCCATAAGTAGCAGGAAACTGCATTAACCATCTGACCTACATATCATTGTTTTAAGTGTAACAGTTTCTTTGTAGCTGAGCTGCGGATAGGACCCCATGTCTCACACATTAGGCAAGCCTCTACCGCTGAGCCCAGTGGTAACATTTTATCTTTCATGTATGGCAGATGTGATCATTTGAAGATGTAGTGAACAAACCACCTGTGGCACACATTTGGGAAGACTGAGGCAAGAAGATCACAAGTTCAAGTCCAGACTGGGCAACCCAGCAAAGTCCTGTCTCAAACAAAACCAGAACAAAATAAAGAAACAAAAGAAACCCCCAAGGATGTAACCTAGTGTGAAGGTCTTGGGTTGAATCGAGCTGACTGCACTATTTTTCTTCATCTTCCAAGTCCTGCGCCTCAGGCTAGCCCACGTGGCAAATATTCTTACGTGACAGCGGCCAGCAGAGGCTAGGGAAGGCCTACGGTGGACTCACAGCCCTGTGGTCAGAGCCAGTGTCTTTATCTTGGGAACAGACCAGATCCCTGGCCACCAGGAGCTGAAGAGACTTAGAAGAGGTGGAGCTACGCTCTGCAGGGCAGCACAGATCTTCTACGAGATAAGGTGTAAGAATGATGCCAACAGGGAGCTCATGCTGTTCATGGTGGACACGCTTCACTCCATGCTGCAGGAGCTGAACTGTGCTTGCACGCACCTCCCCAAATCCTCCCTAAGCCCTGTGGCAGCCCCGTGGGGCAGGGCTCAACAGTCTGGGCAATGCATGCTGAATTCCCCAATCAACCTGGCAACTCTGCAGTGGCCATCTGATGTGTACAATATTTTCAAATGTTATTTGTGAATATAAGTGCAAACATAGATTTATTTACCTGAGTCCGAGGTGGTTTGAAAGCAGGGCTGAAGGACCTTTGGAGGCATCCATTGAGGGAGGGTCAGGAGTCAGGGCTCAGAGCTACACTGGTGATTCTGCACTAATTGCCTAAAATATATAATATTTTAAAAAGTTATTTAGGAATATAAGTGGAAACTTTATAGTTAACCCGGACAATTTTGTTTGTTTTGGTACTGGGGATGGAAGCATAAGTGCACTTGCAAGGCAAGTGCTTACGCCATTGAGCTAAATCCTCAGCCCAACCTGGACAATTTTTATAAAGAATTCATTTGAATATGTTTGAAATGGAATTATTTGATTAACTGCAGAGCTTTTCATAATATCGATGGTTATATTTATATCATAAAGCTTTATTTGAATGGCAGCTCTTCAAAGGTCTCTATGCCTATGCTAATGACCTTGGTGATGAAGGAATTAAGAACAGGTTTGAGTGTCAAGGCATGGTGCTGGAACACATCTCCATTAGCAATATAGTCACTTTACAATTCTTGGTTTCTATTGCTTTTTAATTTTTTAATAGATTTTCTTGTGTGGGAGGTTTCTCTTGTCTTTTTATATTCCTTTCTATCTCTGTATTCACTTCATAAACATATTGTCTTATAATTCTGATAATATGAATTTGAAATTTTTGGTAAAATTCTCCCTGTTTCCTGTGTTATGTGTTTTTTCAACCATAATTAGTTCTATTTTTTATAATGATCTTTTCTTCAGTAACTCAATTATCTGGCCAATTTTAGCCATTCATAATTGAGTATAAAGGTCTTATTGGATTATTTCAGGGAATTAAGGTGGGTGTGACTACAATTGTAATTTCTGCCTAATTAATAGTCTTTTCCTATGAATGTGATGGCAGAGTGGGTAAATGAGAGAGTGCTTCTCTTCTTTGTTGAAACATGGTATGGACTCAATAGGTGGGATAAGGACCATCGAATTACTAAAATTTGGGCATATCTAACATTGAAAGATTTTAGTATGTCACTCATCTGGGTGATGCATACTTTCATTTAGTGTTCCTTAAATGCAGTTCTACAGCTGTGTCAAACCCTGCTCTAGTTTGAGTGCTCTTCCTGGTCAAATGATTTTCTCCTTGGAGTATAGATTTTGGAGACAAACAAAGTTCAAATTCCACTAGTGCTTATAGCTGTTTGTATACACGGATGACAGACAATCAGAACAGGTCTGGAGCAGACAGTTATGAGTTCACAGAGTTACTTTTTATTCTCAGAGTCTCATACGTAATTCTTTGATTTCATTGATACCATTTTGAATCTTGAGTATGCTTCACTTTCTACAGCAACTATTTTTAACTCTGGATTTATTAATATGAAAACATCTTTTGTTTCTATCCTCTAAGAACACGTCCCTTTTTCTGATTTGTTAACTATTGTTTCTAGTTTGTGTGTGGAATGATTTTTGAGTCTGATCCACCACCATGATTCACTTTGTTTTAGTGCCTCAAAATGTAAACATTTTTTAAATAGTTACTACATTTACTTGGCTCAAAAGCCATCTAAGTCTTCTCTCTGAAGGCAACCAATGGAGTATAACTTGTTATAATAAAGAAGAAAAAGAGGAAAAAAAAGAACAGAATGCAAGTGTTAAACAAAACCAGAGTCTTACAAGTGGTGATGTTGTAGCAAACTGTAACCTGGTAAGGAAAAACCCAAGGAGGTTTGGAGGCAGTGAACAGCTTTATTTACACAAGTGGACCAGACTGAAATTACTCCCAAAAGAAGTCAGGTCCTGAAGGCTCAGGGAGGGAGGTTTTTATGAGGTTGCAATGCAAAGTACAGAGACAGAATGGCTTGTCAACTGGGGATTGATTCTTACAATATGCATCATAATGACCATCCATGCATCATCGTGACCAGCTGTTTCTGGGAATCAGAAGTAACAGCAACTGTAACAGGAGCTAAAGTAAACTGGAGGTTACCTGGGCAACTAACAGAAACTAAGGTATATTGGCTGGGGGGGAGATTTACGCTATATTTCCCCCTTTTAGTTCCCTAGCAATTTTGGGGCACATTATATGTTATTTTCTGAGATGATCCATGTAAGCCAATGAATAATATAAGACTCCACTAGAAACAGTAACAGGGTTGCCTGTGGCCCTAGGATGGGTCCTATTTTAAGTCCCCAAGATTTGACGGTTCCTCACCAGGAGTTTATGGTTTGTTTCCATTATTGTCAAATTTTTAAGATAGTAACAGCATTCTTCTTTTGGGAAGAGACATGTTTTTTCACTTAATGGCCAAGATTTGTTATTATGCAGGTATGGGAGTGAGGGAGTCAGTCTGATCTAGGAGAGTGTTTGTTCAATGTCCCTTGGACAGTTGCCAAATCTTGGTCAATTGTAGAATACTTAGAATGGCTTTACCGATTGCTTTCTATTCTCTTGGGGCAATTGTCAATAAAGCTAAGGCAGAAGTCACAGCTAACAGGATGGCAGGAGCAAAACCAAGTTGAACTACATAATACTAAATACATATGCAAGCTGAAGTGGAAGAAACAATTGGGGTAAGCAGCCTGAAAAGGCACAAAACTCAAGGGTAGTGATGCATTGAGGTACGGAACTATCCTGTAGATAGTGTCCTCAAGCTTAAGCTGTGTGTGGAATGGTCAGTGTCTTGAGTGACCAAATCAGGGCTTTGAGTGCATCATTTCTTCAGAGTGAGCTTCAGAGGAGCTGTCTGGTCCAAGTAAACTCTCCAATAATCATCTGAAAGGACTCTTTTAACTCTGAAACTGTGTATCTAAGGTTGGATTTCTGAAACTTTTAGAGGTAGTAAATATGCACCTGGGTTATATGAGCATGCCGGAGTGTCTACAGGTATAGCTGGTATTTTAATTAATTTTTTATGGATCTGGATACAAGCTGTTCAAGTAGGGTTGTTTTTTATTCCTTAAACTCCTTTAGAGCTTTGTGGCCAGTATGTTGTTTGTAGTTATTTACTTAATTTTTAATAGTTCTGCCAAGTTTTGAGTTACCTATGCTGCAAATGCAGGCCTGCTGTCACTACCAATGGTCAAGGATAGGCCGTGTCTGAAGATGATTTTTCACAGCAGGATCCTGCAGACATGTGTTGTTCTTTTAGTTTGGGTAAGGAGTATTTTGGCCCAGCCTGAATAGGTACAGATGAGCGTTAACAGATATTTGTAACCCCTGTAAGGTTTTATTTTTGTGAATCTTATCTGTTTATCTTTAATTTGGGAGTGTCTATTATGCTTAATGCTGGGTGGAGCTTGGGGCTGGTGACATAGATGTTGAAGCCTGAGCTGGCCACAGGGATATGGGTGGCATCACAGTAGCTTGAACGTGCAGAACATGTGGTGGGGCAGGTCTGATTCTGATTGGGATGGATTTTCTAGGAGTACTGGATAAAGATTTTTAGCTGGCATTGATTTGAGGTGGAAGCAAAATGACATCTTTTCTTCATGGGTTAGATGGTGATGTTCACCAGTTTGTTTACCTGGGAGTATTCATCAGGGCTTAGATCTCTTAGTGGCTTGCTTTTGTTTTTGTTTATGTTTTTTATTACCACCATGGTGCTCAGAGGAATGTCCATTAGAAGTTATGTTTGCTTATGTTTTGGTCCCAGTATGCTTTTTTAGCAGCTGATTTGTAATTTGTTTTAAAACTCTGGTGGGTTTTTAGACAGCAGTAGGAAGTAGTATATCTTTCTACATTTAGACCAATTGAGGACCTGTATAAGGGCCCATAGTTCATTTCATTCTGTAGATTATTACTGTGTGAGAGCCCCAGCCAAAATAACTTTGTCCAAGGCAGCCATATCATATCTAACCTGTTAGATTCCATTTCTAATAGAACTACCTTTTGTAAACATGATGTATTCAGCATCTGTCAGGGGTATATCTTTAAGTCTGGTCCGCTCAAGAACAGTTCATTAATTAATACCAGCAGACATGATTTGGTGGGCCCAGTTTGGTGGGCAGGTATGTTGCAAGATCGAGTGGTTTTATCATCACAAGAGTCAGGTGCGGATTTTTGCATAACAATTCTTGATACAGGAAGACTCAGCTGTTGGAATGCCAGAGATATCCATTTATTCAGGAGGTCCAGTATAGCATGTGGCACCCAGACATTTAAGTCTCAACCTAAGTTGAGCTTCCCAGTTTCCTTGATCAGAAGGATAGTGGTTGTTAGAGTGCAGAGGCAAAATTGAGAAGGCAGCACTTAACAACTAAATCCAAGTGGTCACACAGGAATGGCCACTGGTTACTCCCAGGGGCTGACAGGTTGAGTAAGCATCTTTGAAACCACATGTCTTCAGTTATTAACAAACAAGTTGAATTCCAGTTACAGCTGGAATTCCCAAAGTTGGGGCTGTCCTTTTTATTCTCATTGAAGGCTTTTTAAAAATTTTGGGTTCCAGTCAAAAAGTGTGAGTCTTTTTCAGACAAGGCATCATGTACTAGTTTTGTTTTTTGCGAACTTAGCGATCTAGATTTTATAGAAGCCAGCAGGTCCAAGGAATTTGTGGAGGTTTTTTGTTTCTTTTTTTCTTGTGATTTGGACTCAAATGGAGCAGATGACTTCTAGATTATTTATTTATTTATTTATTTATTTAGTCTAAAGCATGGTGTCCCTAATTTAAGCCAGATTCCAGATATCTGACTTTGTTTGCAGATTTGTGTTTTTACAAAGATATTTTATAGTTAGTTTCTGTCAAATATTGCAGCAGAGACTTTGTATCTTCCCAGCAGGCAGCTTGGATGTTATTAACAAGAAGAGGAACATCAACTTATTGGAGGAGGGTACAGTAATATTCTGTGCTTGGAAACTATCAAAGGTAGTTGTGAGGGCTTTTCCAAAGAAGGTCAGCAAGTTTTTGAACATTTGGGAAGTTGTGTCCGGGTCACTTGACTTTCAAGTTTAGAACTGGAGTCTTTTCATTTAAAGGCAAAGGGAGGCTGGCTGCCAGGAGCTAATCAAAGGAAAAAAGGGGCAATTTTTAGGTGCAGACAGGTGTTCCAGCAGGCCATGGATGGCCTAAGACTGAGGAAAATATATGGGTTTGGGATGGCAGGATGGAGGGCAATCACAGCAGCACTGATATCTCAGAGAATTTGAACTGGACGATATTCCCCACTGGGTTTCTTTATAGGCAGAAGAGGTACATTTTAGCAGTTTGACAGTCTAAATATTTTGTGGTTCTGAAGCCTCTGGATGAATGATTGAAGTTTTAATCAGGTTTCTTGTGGCATAGCGTACTGTTTGATGCAGGTGGGGGTTGCCTGAGAATGGAGTTTTACAATCAGATGCAGGTGGTTGATGGCCCAAATTCAAGGATAGAGTCTTGAGAATTTCTGGGTTGGTTTTATCGGTGTGTATGCTATCAATTGTCATTGTTTTTTGGGGGGGGCACGTGACAGAAAACAGAAAATGTAGTAGTGGAGCTGAGAAACAGGCTGTCATGGAAAAAGGTGTTGGTGGCTTGGCTAAATCTGTTGCCAGAGCTTCCCCCAAAATACTGGGAGAGTTCTTAAACTCTTGTGGTAATTGAGTTCAAGTGAGTTGGCCTCTTTTGTACTGTCTCAGTATCTTCCCAGTCAAAGGCAAAAGGAATTGGCTTATGGAAGCAACCTGCAAGCAGAAGGGATCTTTTAAATCTACATGCATAAACCAGATGGCATGTTGAAGTAGCAGTCAAGAAGAGTGTGCGGGTTGGGAACCATAGACTTTAAGGTGATACCTGCTTTGTTGATAGCACAAAACTCTTGAACTGGCTGGTAATTTCCATTGGACTTTCTTTCAGCAGGATGAGAGGAGTGTTCCAAGGTGAATAAACAGTCTATCAGGATACTGAACTGCTTTAGATGGCTGAGGTGTGGCTGGGTGCTTGTGTGTGCTTCTTGTGTCACAGGATATTGTCTGACAGCATTGGGGGATATGGAGTTGAATCACTCTGAGAGCATGGTTCATGATCTGGCATGGAGGGGAGTCTTCAGCTCATGTTTGTGGGAAGAGAATTTCAGAATTTCAGAATTGTGATTATCTGCCTCAGGTTGATACAGGCATCATTCTTTTTTCTTGCTCAACACTCAGAGGACCAGCTTTCGAACTGTAGGGTTAAATGAGAGGAAGGCTTAGTGCAAAGGTGATGGTTGCTTCTAACTTGGAGAGGAATTCTCTTCTCAGAAGCCATACGGAGGCTGGTTCACAGAGTAGATGTTCTCCTATTCTGCAAGTTTATGCCTGGAAGAAGGGATGAGAGACAAGAATCTCAGTTGCCCTGATGATGATGGCTATTTTCTGACAGGGGACTTTGAAGTAACTGCAGAGAGTTCTCTTCCATTGTCTATCAGGAAAATCATAGGTTGATCCCCAATATGGATGTTGATTGTGGGCTGCCAGTGACCAAGCTGAAGAAAGGAGTCCAGTCTGGCCTAGTTTGAGCCCATAAGATGAATGAAAGGGTTGTTACCTGATTCAGGTTGAGACTTTTGGGAGTTTCTATCTTTTAATATGAATGGGTATTGATTTTTTAGTGTCCATAGCCCTTATAATGCACATATTGGTCTTTGGCCAGAGGGTATGGTTGTTTACCAGACTGTATTTTGTTGAGGATATCAATGCAATGATAGGCTGCATTCTTGTGCAACAAAAGCTGCACTGACCTTCTGTAAATTTGCTGGGGGTCTCAGGGTCAGCAGGAATGTAGACCCTGTAGGCTTTATAGAGTCTGTCATAAGTCTGAAGGTCTTTTACCAGGCTTCTGAGTCACAGTAGAAATACTAGATATATTGATGAGATTTTGCTCTCCCCGACCCTTTGAGAAGTGCTTGACCTTTGGGAAAAGCCAATGCCACTAGTTTTATCAGGGGTGACAGTCCAGTTTTTTCCTCAGTCAAAATGCAATAACATTTCTCTGTTGAACAAAGTCAGAAGGAATAGCTGACAGTCATCTCAATAGGTGCTATGTGATGCCAACTGACCAAGGTAAGTGTGTAAGGGTAGCCATCAAACAGAAAGTTTTTTGGGGAGGGGGAGCCAGTGGCTGAATGCAAGCAATGACTACATTCCCCGGAATTACACAGGTTTGGTGGCTAGAACTGGTTCAGTAAACTGGAAGTAGATGAGTTGGGAGCAGGGAAGAGGAGAGCTAGCATGGAAATAGATGAGCTAGCAGAGAGCTGGCAAAGTGCTGGCAGCAGCTGTAGTGGCCAACAAAGGTAATTTTTCTTATCTGATCTTCAGACTAGACTGTATCCTTTCCCCCTCTTTTGGGTCTGGTGGGCCACTCACATCCAGCAGGGGCCTGTAGGGTTAAGTCCAAGTCTCCAACAAGGCTCCAAGAAAGTCTCAAGAGTATGCCTTCCCATTGAGGAACCTGGAGAGAGGTCTCAGCTTTGTGTGCTGGGCCCTAGCATGTGGCCTAAAGGGCCTGTATGGCTTTTCTCAGGTCAGGGACTGATAAAGGAATGACATCTGAGGAGCTCTAGAGGCAGTGAATAGTTTTATTTATACCAATGGACCTGACTGAGATCACTCCCAAAAGAAGTCAGGTCCTTAAGACTTTTTCAAGGAGGGTGATTTTTACGGGGTTCCAAAAGGAAGTACAGAGGCAGAATGGCTTGTCAATTGGAGATTGGTTCTTACAATGTGCATCACAGTGACCAGCTGTTTCTGGAAATCAGAAGTAACAGGAACTGTAACAAGAACTGAAGTAAACTTTAGGTTACCTGGGCAACTAACAGAAATTAAAGTATACTGGCTTGGTGGTGGTACATTTTCTAGTATAGTAAAAAGTTAGAAGTTTTTTTACCAGCACATTTCTTTCAAGTGAACATGAAGCATTTGGAAAAATGGACCTTATTCTGGGCCACACAACATCATAAATTTCTTTTTTTTTAAGTGTAGAAATTTTATTCCTTTCTGTTTAAGTGTGCTAAAGATACAGGTCTTGGTTCTTGAACCAAATTTTTTTCCTTTTTTTTTTAATTTGAAAGAGAATAAAACAAAAGGGGGCAGTACAGAGCAGATCACAACAGGACAACATAGGCAACACAGTACTTTACATTAAGTCAACTGGACATCAACAGTATCTAACACCATATCTCTTACTCTGCTATAGTTGAGCATAGTTTCAAATACAATAATATCAAACATAACACAATAGTATAAAGCCATGCATAGAGT
>PVJX010052155.1:0-10068 GCA_004027295.1 Dolichotis patagonum | reverse complement strand
ACTGCTGCTGGTTCACAGTCCCCATACACCTTTTACCAGTGAATGCCTCACCTTAGGAGGAGTTCTAACAGTCCAAGAGAAGGAGAGAGTGCTGCAGTGGGCAGACTCCTGGGGCAGTCTCCCTACACTCTTCCTGCCTCCTGGAAGAGGAACTTCAGCATGGATGATAACTGCAGATATAGACCTATAGAGGGACAGACTGCAACTGCTGAAACATCAGGGAAAAACAGGCAGTCCATCCATGCCTCCGCCCATCGACCAACCAAACACCTGTGGTCTCTGTATCCCAGCAGCATCCTGCCCATTGCCTACCACTCAACATTGGCAGCATTCTCCTGCCCAAAAAACAGCATGCCTGGATACCATGAGCTGTAGACAACACAGAACGCACAGCAGGGAGCCATGTACTACATGCCATGGAACACTGGGGAGAAAGGGAGATACAACAGAGCCAGTTGAGAGCAGACACTCTCTTGTTGTTCTTTCAAGTACCATACTGCTGAGTATCAGTGTAACCCCACCACCGCCAGAGGGAAAGGTGGATGGCTACTGAGTGCTTGGAGGTATGCACTGAAGCTCTAGGTGCCACAGAACTTGTAGGTGTGGAGCTGTGGCCATAACCAAAGAGACTCAAGAGAGAAGAGATCTAGAAGCCCCAGTACAGACCAAGATCTCCCTTATTTCTCTCAAAACACTGGAGTTAGGCATCAGTATCCTGCCCCCCCAGCCACCATCAGCTCTAGAAAGGGTATCCCTTCCCTGCACACAGAAGGCCATTTTTGAGCAGTAGGAGCCCTAGGCATAACAGAACTCACAGGGAGGGAGCCATTGATTGTACCTCGTAAGTTGGGGAGAAAGAGATACAGCAGAGCCATCCCAAAGGCAGAATTGTCCATTAATCTCACATGTCATGGAAAATACTGTGTCCTCCGGAAATTATGTCCACCACCCAAAGTTTGGCATTGACAGGAGAACTCCCCCATACTCATCCAAGGGCTACAGAGCACCATAGAGCCACAGAGGGTGCAGGAAGGCTTTACAGAGGGCAGAAAAGGAGACCCAGAAGGACGAGACACAGAGGCTCAACTGGGACCATATAGAGACAGATACAGACCAAGTACAGGTACAGCTACAAATATAGATGAGATAGATACAAATACAGACACAGCGAGCATCAGTATATTGAGAAAGGACAATAAGAATTAATCAGTGCTCTAATCTAAACAGCACTTCTCATGGGTAAATCAGGATAATGCTTACCACAATTGTGTAGAGGATCTAAACACAACCTAGCTGTCAGCATATTAGCAGGCTCCAATCAGAAATTCTCATAGCTTCCCTCAGTCTCCAATTATATTGCCCTCTCTCTGCATCCCTTCTCCCATTCTCAAAAATATTGTCTCAAATTTCCTTCACTGCTCAAAATAGTATCAACAAAGACTGATCTAGTTTCTTTTCTCCTATTGGCATTTCTCATTGTTCCTTCTTTTCTAGATGATTGGTACTCTTCCTTTTTCTCCTCGTTATTCCTTTCCTCTACCTACCACATTCCAGCCCACTTGTTGGTAATAGATACTGTAACCTGTATGAGTCATCAATAAAAGAATGAAATTTTTAAAACAGTTTTAATGTACTTGAGAAATGTATAAGTGGATCTGTTAAAGTGGATAAGGGTAGAGATTTTCTTTATGAAACAGTGAACAGGGCTGATCCTATTAAGCTGAAAAAGAAGAAAAAGCAGATAAACACCAAAAAAGCAATCAAAGTCTAAAGCACATAACTGGGAAGCAGACATTAACTGAAGGCATTCACATACTAGCCACAGAGCTGGTCCACGCTACTCAATCCTTAATCCTGGGGGAAAAATAAATTTAAAAAATCTTAAAAGCTACACAATATTCCCCAACACTCTTGACTCATGCAAAACTATCCAATGGACATACTCAGAAAGTTCAAAGATGATGAAAGCAAAGAAATAGGAGATTTAATAAACAAATTGATCAGTGAGATTGAAGATTCAAATAAAAAATTAGAAAAGCTAACCAAAATGACTCAAAGCATGAATGGTAAATTTTGCAACAAATTAAGAGTTCATGAAAAGCTGCTAAACAGAAACCCAGCAGACGAAGAATTTAAGTGAAAGTTTGGGAAGCAAAAATGACTATTGTGAAGAGAAACTGTCAGTAGTAGAGATAGATCTAAAGTAGGAGACTACTCAAAATACCTTTAAAAGAACAAAAAAAATCAAGAAAAATGCATACAGCTTATGCTTAGTGATGCACAGAAGACTAATCAAGGTGTTAGAGACAAGTTAGAAGATAGCATAAATGACATAAAATCTGTGTACAGAATCTTCAGGAAATCTTCCAAGTATATGGAAATAATTCAATGTATAGGTAAGTGAGACATACACAACTCAAATGCCAATGACTGTGAAAGCATTTCTTCATGACACTTCATAGCCAAAATTTCAGAAGCCCAACACAAGGACAAAATTTTAAAACCTGCTCCCAAAAAGCAATAAATAGCTTACAAAGGTAAACCCATTAGAATTACAGCAGATATCTCAACACAAATCTTCAAGGCCAGGAGAGCTTAGAGTAAAGCATATCAATCTCCAAAAGAAAACAACATCCAACCCCAGCTAATAAATCTTACAAAACTACCTTTCAAAATTGTTGAAGACTAAGGACATTTCATGGCAAAGAGCATTTTAAGAAATTTATGACCACTAAGACAACACTACAAAATATTCTCAAGAATATACTAGACAGAGAAAATGAAGCCAAAGATGCCAAAAATCTAATAGTCTAAGTACCTTTAGGAGGGTAGAAGTTAAGCAAAAGAGAAAAATAAAGGAATCAGTACCAGAAAAAAAAAACACAGTGACAGAAATAAATCAATAACTTTCACAAATGAAATAATCTTAACAATCAAAAGACAGATACTGATAGATTGGACCAAAAGACAAAACTCAATACTATGTTTTATACAAGATGAATAAGTAATGCAAAAATAATAATAATTCATAGACTAAAAATGAAATATAAAAAACAATATTTCATGTAACCATAGTTTGAAAAAGAGCAGGAGTAGCCATCCTAATTTCAAACAAAGTGAACTTGAAGCTAAATATTGATCAGAACAGGCAAAGAAGCTCACTACATCTAAGCTATGGGAATGAGTCAATAGGAAGAGGTAACAGTTACAAATGTATGTTCCCAAATGACAGAACACTCAACTTCATGAAATAAACAATAGAGGACATGAAAGAGCAGATAAACATCAACACAATCATAGTGGAGGGCCACAGAAAGCTACTATCACAAACAGGCAGATAAACTAGACATAAATTCAAAACCACAGTAGGTTTGAAGCACTTTGAACAAGTGGACTTAATAGATATCTACTAAATGTACCACCCTGCAACAATGCACATTCTTCTCATCAGTACATGGTAGTTTTCTAAAATAAACTATGTAATAACGCACAAGTTCCTTAAATACAAAAGCAAATCAAAATTTTCCTATGTGTGTTTTCAGATAATAGTTCAGTGAAAAATCAATTGCAAAGGAAACTACAGAAGTTTTACAAACAGTGATTAAATAATATACTTTATAAAACACAGTGGGTCACAGAATATATCAGGAATAAATTAAACAGTTGCTATAATCAAACAATGATGCCAGAACAACAAACCAGGACCTGTGAGATACAATAAAAGCAGTCCTGGGCAGGAAGTAGTGTGCTGTGAATATCCACATAAGCAAAATAAAACAAATCCAAAGAAAAAAGTTAATGGTGCATGTCAAGGTCCTAGAAAAACAAAAACAGTCCAGATCCAAGATAGTGCAAGGAATGACATTACAAGATAAAGGATTGAGGCAGTAATGAAAAAAACAAAACAAAACAAAACAATCACATTGTACCAACTAAGGAAAGCCCAGGATCTAAGGGATTCACCACTTACTTCTACAAGAACCTCAGGGAAAATGAAATGTCAATACTCCTCAAAATCTTTAGTAAAATTGATAGGAAAGGGAGTCACAAGGGTACACTGAAGGAAAAATAACTTATCTAACAAATGGTTCTGGAAAAAATAGTTATATGCAACCAAAGTATTGAATCTAGACCCATATGAATCATCATGCAACAAAATAAAATAAAAACTAATCAAAGATCTGGAAAGTAGACATAAACACACAATGTGCTAGAAGATAAAATAGGTAACACTGTTTAAAACATAGACACAGGCAAGAACTTTCTGAACAGAACCTTAATTCCAAAAGAAATAAGGATCATATGAAATATTGAAAACTTCTGCACAACAAAGAATAAAACCAACGGAGTTGAAAAGACAACCAAAGAATGTGAAACAAAAAATTTCACCACTACTCTTCTAACAGAAGACTAATATCTAGAATATATAAAGAACTCAAAAAACTCAGATCCCCACAAAATAAAAGACACAATCAGAAAATAAGCAATTGGAATAGACAATTCTCACAAGAAATAAAATGGCAAATAATTGCATGAAAAAATGTTCACATTCTGGTCATTAGAGAAATGCAAATTAAAATAGCACTGAGATTCCATCTTACTCCACAAAGAATGACTGTTATGGAGAAATCAAGTAAAAACAAATGCTAGCTAAGCTGTGGGGGGGAAAGAACACTTTTACATTGCTGATAAGAATATGAACTTGTACAACACTATATAAATTCCTCAAAAAATCAAAAATAGGAACTTCATTTGAGCCAACTCTTCCCCTTCTAGGTATCTTCCTGACAAAGCTAAACAGATACATGCATACCCATGTGTATAGAAGCACAACTTTTAACAACTAAATCTTGAAAAGGGCTTACACGTCCATCAACAGAAAGTGGATTAAAGTAATATGATGTATCATGGAATGTATATGCATACATATATATGATGGAATACTATTCTGACATAAAGAAGGATAAATTTGAGTCATTTGTAGGAAAAATGATGCAATTTGAGCTATACAAGCACAACTATTGAAAACTTTCTCTTATATAACAAACCCAAAATATCAAGGTAAAGATAGACAATACAATATTGGAAGTTAGAGCACCTGCAAATGAGAAGAGGAAGTAGGATGTAGAAAGAGAAGTGAGGACAAGGTAAGGTAACAAGAAGACAAATGTGGTACACATACATACCAATCCGCCACAGTGAACATAGTCATCACATACACCAAACAAATCCCAATACACATAAAAAGAAAAAAACGCACAACCCAGGATCTGTACCCGCTAATCCTGGGGCACCTTCCAGCCATCTGCAATGTCATCGATTGGGTAAGCTGAGAAGCTGAAGGTTAAATGTAAGGATTTTGAATTCAAACTCTCTCATTTGGATCCTGACTGTGCTTCTTAATTTCTCTATGATGAATCTACCAAAATTTTTCCTCTTTTTTTCAACCCTTCTTCCAAAATCTGGTAACTAAATATGGGAAAACTATGAATTTGGAAAATTATAAAGACAATTTAAAATGCAAAACAAAGGAAAGCCAAACAAGCTAAAGCTTTTGATCTTCCTTACTTAGATGGAAAAATTGAGAATCAGTGGACATTTATTAGAAGACTGATTCTGTCAGTTACTGGATATCTAACCTTGGGAAGACTATTATCTTAGACTCAGATTCTAGACCTGTGAATGGAAAAAAAATAATGTATCCTTTGTGCACCTAAGTGAAGTTAAGATATAAAAACCAAAATCTTTATTCTTGTTTCATATTCCAGAGGTACAAAATATGGTGACCATCCCAAAGCACAATTCAGAGGAAAGAAGCAAGGAAGCAAGGGAGGAATAAGAAAGGGGAGGAGGAAAAGGAAGGAAGGAAGGAAGGAAGGAAGGAAGGAAGGAAGGAAGGAAGGAAAGAAGAGGGAAAAAGGGAGAGAATGGGAGAAAGAAATAACTTTCTTCACATCAAATACTAAGAAAGCACTAATATGTCTTTTACTTTGTTTAACCTTTTTAAAGTAATTCACACTAAGCCTATACAATTAAATATTACTAGTTACTATAAAATATTAGAATGTCAGATGCCATTATGTCATGCAGATTATATTTCTCTGTGAGAAATATTTATCACAAAATAATAAGTGAAAAGAATACAAGACATCATTCTATTTGGTGTATTTGAACAAAAATGATAAAGAAATTAAAAAGTTATTTTAGGTACGAGAATGCTATAAAAACTGTAACAGACAAAACAAAGTGTTCAATATATTTTTTAACATGGTAACTTTCTATGTGCTAGTAAAATATTTATGGACATCAACTATGCACCAATTTCAATAAATAGCAAGATGCTGTTATGCAGTATTCCTTTCTTGAGGATCCTCTGCATCTGTGTTCCTATCAGACCTCACTATTCTATTATTTACTTAACAAAGGTGACGCTGCTAAGATTCCTAAACAAGAAAGAGAAGAAACTTGCCAAAGTTAGAAATGTGGTAAAATTCAAAGTGTTAATGGGCTTACTCGCAAGGAACAAACACTTATCACAGCCCTCTGAACAGGGCTTCTGTTGGTCTGCCGAGAAATGCGAGCTCTACCTCAGACTTTCTTGGTCCAAAGAGACCTTTCTTCCAAATAGTGCTCATACTAGAGATGGAATGGTTGATGCCCACCCTTGATTTATTGACTGCCAAGATTTTGTTTTTCTTGACCTCTGATTTGAACTGCTCATTAGCCTGAGCACTAGATCAATTTGATTTGACCTCTCACAATTATTTGCTTTCCCCTAACTCCCTGGCTCCCCAAGCTCCAAACACACCATAGGCACACAAGTCAAGGCGACCTTGGAGCCTTACAGTGAATGATGATTTGGAAGATTAACCAACCTTTTTTCTCTAAGTCTGACTTCCCTTTACTTCTGCAAATGAAATCTGAAAAAAAAAAAAGAAATAGAATGTGTAACACAATGAGAAAGAACAAGAAACACAGGTTTGAATCATAAAATGTGCACCAGAATGAGAACCATTTTAATGCCTGAGAAAAGAACAGGGAGTCCCTGTACCCATCTGAAATTCTCAAGTAGGAGTTTATAAATGTGTGTGCATATGGGACATGTAAACAGCAGCAGAAATAAGGGCAATGTCTCTGTCATCCTGGTAATAGACCTGTGGTAACTCCCGCTAGGTTGCTTTGCCTTTTGAAACACTGCTTTACTTTCTCTGGTTATAAAACAAATTATCATAATAATATGCATCTCCTTCCATCTGTGAGTTGGTAGTGTGGATATTGCTTATTTGGGCCCCTTACCTGTGGTCTCCAGAAAGCCTGGAATCGTGGTGCCTTTGTGAATCTCACACAGATGAATACACTCATTGAGATGTCCAGAATGCTCATTTTCTTATAACCATACGACTGGAGGACCCAGTTATTTAACCTGCTGTTGGTTGGAAGCTGACCTCAAACACAAGTCTGCCAATGCTTCCATGCCACATGAACCTCTCACCATGTCACTTCATTGAGCCCTCAGGAAGGGCCTGGTCCAGTGATATGGAATCTTGTAAAGACTGAGTATACAAACACAACCCAAAGCCCACTTGTTTATTGCAAAGTGACAACACTGCACTTAATCCTGAATATGAAAGCTTTAGTTAGAAAAACAATCATTGCCAGATGCCTGGCTGCTGGGGTGATGTGGATCACATGCCAAGAGAAAGGGCTCTGAATGCCCATTGTAGCACAGGTGCTATCGGTTCAACACTACTTACCTAGTCCTTGTAAAGCCATTGACCTGATGAAGTCAGGCCTACACAGAGTAGATCAATACAAAAAAATCAAATGACTTGAGATCTTAATTATACCCAAAAATACCCTTTTCCCTTGACACCATCTATTGGCTGTAAGCACATCACAGTTTCCCCATCACAATGAGAGGATCAGGGAGGGTATAAATACCAGGGGGTGGAAATCATGGAAGCCACCCTAGGACTATCCGGCATGAATACTGTGTATGCTATTTTTTTAAGTACAAAGAGCATAATGAGGGAAGGATAGAAAGGGACAAGGAGATAGATTTCTTGTAGATGGGAAGACTCCAGGAGATAAAGTAAGAGGAAAGAGGAAAAATAGGTAGAATAAAGATAGGCCATGTTAAAGAACTCAATAACCACAAAGAATGTACACATGAGCTAAGATTAATGATATCAATAAGGATGAAAACAGGGAAGGGGAATTAGAAGGGGGGAGGGAAGTGGGAAGGAAGGGAAATAAAAAAAGAAATAAGCTGTTGTGCACATGAATCTAACCTCCAAGGTGACTGTAAACTACATGTACTGCAAACACTTTAATAAAAGAAAAAATGAACACACATACATGCATGTGAGCCTCCAGTATGATGGAGTTTCCTGCTTCCCCTGCCAGTGTAGATAGTGGTAAGTCACTCATGCAGGGACACAGCACACATGGTGGAGAGAAAATTCCAGTTCTTCTGCCTGACCTTGTTTGTCATCTCTATACCACATCACACTGGGCCCATGGGTCTCCAGCTATGTGTTCAGTTTTGCTGCATTTCCACAAGAAACCCAGGCTTACAACAGAAAAATCCTTCCTATTTTCATTCTTCTCCCTTGTTCTCCTCTCTGAAGCTAGTGAATCTTAACAAAAGCCAGGGCATTCTTATTGGTGGTGCCATAACCACCAATAAGGTAGTTCCTGACCGTCAGCACACTCCTTGTTACTTTGATATGATCAAAGGATTTCATGTTCCTTCCTATGTTCCAATGCTGTTCTCTGTCCTCAGACACTGATCTCCACAGGAATACTTTCCACTATGCACTCCTGAGTCCCCCTAGATTATAGAATGTAACACCTGCATTTGTTCTTTCAGAAATGAAACCCAGGCAATTGAGCTTGGGCTAGCTACCCTGTACAATGGACCGAGTCCCTGAAGCTCCACAGCCTTAGTGCACCACACCCAGCAGCCTTCTCTCAGTTCAAGAGGTAGAGGTGGAGCCGGGGGATGGCAGCCCGGCCGGAGGTTCCACGGGCTCCAGTCCACCACACGCAGCATTCCCCTTACAATTTAGGGAGCCAAGAGCCCACAGAGGGGAGTTAGGACCCTGCGAGGTGAGTCCTGCCACCCCAAGGTGGGCTCGTGGAGAGCTGGCAACCTGTGCTCCAGGCAATTGAGCTTGGGCTAACTACCAGGTACACTGGACTGAGTCCCAGACACTCCACAGCCTTAGTGCACCATGCCCAGTGGCCTTTTCTCAGTTTGGGAGGCAGAGGTGGAGCTGGCAGCCAGATACCATGGTGTGGGCTGGCCTGGGGAGAACTTAAAACCAGCACCCCCAGCGGTTGAGAACGTACTCACCCCCTAGGACACGGGACTGTAGCCCATGGTTCCGTGGGCCCGACTTTATGAGGCCCAGTTTCCACCTGTCAATTTAGGGAGCCAAGAGCCTGTGGGGGAGCCACTGCTGCTCCAGGAACTGAGGGTGCAAGAGGTAATTCACCACACATCCAGAGGAAGCTTTGGAACATGGCTCAAAGCAAGGAAATATAGAAAAATGACAAAAGGAAAGACCAAAAGGCAGGCTCAAAGCTCCAGCCCACCTGAAGAAAGTTAGGAGCCATGTACATAGAAGAAAAAAGAAGCCATACACCTAAAATGTCGGAAATGATATCAAATGAAATAAAGATGCCACTAGGGAAAGCTATGGAGAAATTTGAATCAGAAATACTTGCCCAGGTAAAAGAAGAATTGATAAAAACAGTGAAAGAAATAGTGAATGCATCTAGTGAAGACACAGCTAAAAAATTAGAGGAACAAAGCAAACAGGTAGAATCCCTGAAGGAACACTATAAGAAACAAACAGAATACATAAAGCAAATTCAAAGAGATATACAGGAAATCAAAAATGCGATTGAAAGCTGCCAAAACTGCCTCAACGAAAGTGAAGTTAGAATTTCAAACCTCAAAGATAAGATTGCAGCCAGTGAACAGGAAAGACAAGATCTTCTAAAAATAACAAAGAATCAGGAAATAACAATTCAACACCTGCAAGATGATGCAAAAAAAAA
>PVJX010052154.1:0-10087 GCA_004027295.1 Dolichotis patagonum | reverse complement strand
AAAGAAAGATATATTTATTTTGATTCATAATTTCCTCGGTCTACTGGCTCCATTGTTGTAGGCCTGTGGCAAGGCTGTCATAATGTTGATGAGAGATAGAGTGAAACAGAGACAGAGATAGAGATAGAGACAGAGACAAGAGACAAAGACAGAGAGGATGGCTCGTATCTAGATGTCCCCCAGAGCTTCCTATGCTCATTGATGGGTCTTTTCAGAGTTGGTTGGATCTAGGGCATGGGGCATGTGGCACTAGGATTAAGGGTGTGTGGTACTAAGTTATTTCACTGATTGGAATTAGCATAATTCTAGGTGTGGATAATAGAAGCCCCACCCTGAGTGCAGGTGACATCAATCAACAGGCCTATAGCCTGTTAATGATAACAGTGCCATTCAACTCTATATCTTAATGAATATTACCAATATGTGGTGGTGTAATGAATCACTTGTATTTATTAGAACTGTGCATCTGTCCATTTTCTAGTGGTTTAACTCACATATAGTTTCTTAAGCATTCCCAAAGTGGATAAGACAAAGTACCCACTTAGGGAATACTTACAAACTATATGAGAGTATAACTCCCCCCCCATGATTCTAGATTCCTATTGTCAGGTTAGTTTACAGTTAAATCAGAAAATAGAATGCACATCTTTTACAACAGAACAAGACAGGACAAAGCCAATTGAGACAGTATGGTGAATTTGGTGCAGAACTTCACAGCAGGTTACTGGAATAATAGTAATGGGTACCATAGTATATCTCATTATCTTCACAACAGTTGTCTAGTCAATTAAGTATAGCAAAATAAAATCAAAGAGCGAACATTATAAAATCAATCAAAAGAGAATTTTGAATAGAGTAAAGCAATTAATCGTAATAAAACAAAACTGGAAACAACGTTTGCTTTCAAAGAGAAGATAGAGGAGACTCCCATATTTGCTGTTGCATACAGTCATCCTGCCAAGAGATGCTCAGACCTCTCTCCCCAGTTGCTAACAGAGGAGGGGGGGAATTGGGATGTTTGATTCCAAGCCCACGCACAGGTAGGCTCAAGAGACACCACTGGGTCTCCTCCTGGCTCATGCCAGAGGAAGATGCTTACCAAGAGGGTGGGCGAATTGCTTCTTTGTGCAAGCTCCTGGGTTCCACCATGGCCATGGATGGATCTCGGGGGCCCGTCTCTAGAATGCACATCTTAAATTTGTCATCTTTGTATATATTTATTATGCTTGAACATGTCTTCTAAGTTTTAAGTCCTTCAATCTTGGGTTACCAATTATTCTTTCTAACATATTTCTGCTCTTTACATATAAATCAGGCTGAGCTTTTATTTGTAGGGGTTGATAGTAGCAGTTTGTAGGGGTTGATAGTATATATGAGGTTAGATCATGGAATTTTATGTTAGTAAAATGTAGTTAGTTGAAGTTAGTTTCTTGTCTGCCTTTGATACAATGGAGACAGTAAAAATATCTTTCTCATAGAGTTACTTTGAGGATTAAAAAACCAAAAACAAGATGTTACATGTAAAACACTGGGAAAAATGTGCTGCCAAAATGAAAGAATGAGAGTATTTAATTTGTTATATTTATTATTATTTTGTTAATTTGAAGAAGAGATTTTAGCTTTTAATCTGTTTCTAATTACTTTTTTCATGTTTAATTATATTATATCTTATTTTCTACATTGCTTTCCAAATGTAAAGCAACTTTAAATGTTACTTATCCACTTTGTTCAAGGGGAAAACTCATTATCTTGTTAGCCCTATTGGAATTAAGAACCATACCAACTGTGACAATTCATCTCAATTATACTTTTGGTAATTTTTGAGTGTCTGGTGATTGAACTAGATTCTGTATGATTCATATCCCTATGCTCTTTCATTTATTTAAAATACTTTATATTTTGGATTGACCATCTCCAATTGTTCTGAATTTGTGTCTGTGTAAAAAGCAATAAATTGATTTCATTTAATATCTGATGAGCCATAGCATGAAAGGCTTTAATGACATCCTATCCATAATTAATATTTACATTTAAATCTCATCCTTTTCTACTTCTCACTTCACTAAGAACTAGAGACACTAAAAAAATACATGACGTCTAGTTAATTTTTGAATTCAAGATAAAAACAGAATCATTTCTTAACATAGCTATGCCCCACATATTGCAGAAAACATATTTCTAAAATATGACTTCTTGTTCGTCTGAAATTCAAATTTAGTTGCATATTCCTATATTTTTATTTTCTAAGTCTGGCATTCTTGGTAAGAATGCAAGCAGAAAAGATATTTAAAACTAAAATAATGGTGATACACTTAGTCTGACTGCTAAACTTGAATGTCAGCAGACCATACTTTTCTCCTTTATTTGCATACTCTAAAAAACTGTCATCAACCAGTTATTTGCCATATCTGAAGAAAAGACTGCCTGTGCTTGTTTACCTTGTGGTTGGAGGATACATAGGTCAGTCTACAAATGCAGGACAAGAGTATCATTGGCTGCTATGCAAGTGAGACTTAATTGAAATAACATCAAAGGCCCAGTTCAAACCTGCTGTCTTTTCAGGGGCCCTAAACCCCTCTCTGCTTTCCTGCTCTGTGAGTCCTGTCTGTGCACAAGCTCTCCACTGATTTCTCAAGCTTCATCTGGAGCTCCACCTGGACACACCTGGCAGGATCAGATTAACACATCAGATGCTGAAATAGCTCCAGGCATAGACGGGTGAGTAAAAGCTATGAGATGGCTACTTATCAGAGACTTTTGTCTATAATTTAGCAGTTAACCTCATTTCTGGGCTCAGACTTAATGATCATGTAACATGAACCTTGATTTTAAAATAATTAATTTGGCTTTTTGCCTGTTTCTGTAAATGGGAAAACAGAACTCCCTTTCTGCAGTATACAGTCTTGGCTTTCATTCTTAAATATCCCATCATTACTGTCATGAAGATATCTTTGCTTGTGCTTTCAGTTGCTGTATAAATTAGTGAAAAGGCCAAGGTAGACCTGGAAACTGCATGCTGAGCTAAGTGGAAAGAGAGAAAATAGATCATCTACATTGAGATAGAGTGCCCACATTTGGTCAAATGGAAAAACTGAGACAGCCTGAGCTAAAGATAGGCCAGGTGTTGTCCTTCTCCAGAAAACTAAGTGCAAGAGATCTTCCTCTTAAGATATATCCAGGAAAAAATGCATAAAACATTCAAAAATTAATGCAACTCTTCTGAAGATGTCTATGTTGTGTATGTTTACAGGCAACCAGATTAATGCTTGTCTATCTCCTTGGCACAACTCCCAATAATAAAAACAATAAATTTGAAGAATTAGGTGATACCATCTCTTTCTATAAAATAACACAAATAGCAAAGCCGCAGAGTTATATCATAGTGTGTGCACATGTCTATGATGACTAAGTAACATATATAATCATATCAAATTTGCCATCTACATTGAGGTCATATTGCTTAGAGAGATGATAAAAAGAATCACAGGTTACTAAAATTTGAAGATCATAAAAAAAGAAAAGATATCATATACTATCTTAAAAAGTAAAGGAGAAAGATTAAAATACAGTTGAAATATGTATCACATTTTATAGATAATTAAGTAAAGGAGGAAGATTAAAATACAGTTAAAATATGTATCACGTTTTATAGATAATTTAAACCTTAAAGTAGTGTATACCCTAAGGCTATGAAAGGCAGAGTAACCCAAATAAGCACATGACAATTTGAGTAAATATAATTCGTGTGCGTGTGTGCGTGTGTGCGTGTGTGCATGTATTCCGCAGAACATTTTATTCTTAAGGTTTGGTAAACTGTAGCTCACCGGTTGCAGGCCTGTGGTGGATTAAAACCTGGTGGTCAATTTAAACACTTGCTGCATTGAAACAGCATGGTGCTGACTGTGCATGGCCCACCTGGGGAAAGTTGCCAGAATAAAAAGGAGACCAGGAGAGGAAGAGTAGCACTGTAGGTTCTCTTAAGTGTTGTTTGGAGTTGTTGGTTCTCTTGGCAGATCCTGTGAGTTTCTTTCCTAATATAACTCGGCTGCTATCATCAGAGGAGCTCAGGACCTTATCGCTGAGAATGGCTGTGGTTCACTTTGGGGGAGCTCTGGTCCTTACCTTAAGCACCGCTCCAGAAGAGAAGATGTGTGCTATTTATTCTCCAGGAGAAGTTGTCATGCTGGCTGATACGGACTTGGCTGTTTTCATTGGAGAAGGAGCTCGGGACTTTGTTGTCATTGGGGATGGCTGTGGTACTTTTCAGGGGAGCACTGATCCTTATTTTAAGCATTGCTTCCTGGCTTAGCCAGGAAGTGCAGAACTCTCAGCCTACTGGCACAGATCTTTCTCCCTGCTAGCATAAACTTTCTAGTTTCCACTGCTGACCTTTGAGCCTTTCCATCACAGATCCATGAAATAGACTTGCATGAGTCATCATCTTGGGCTCTAGGCCTCCAACTGCACTCATGGAGGCATTGTCATGGGCTCTAGGTCTTCAGTTGGACTCAAGAAGGACATTGCTGTGGGATCTAGGTCCCTGGCTGGATCCTGTAGGTCTTTAGTGTGTGGACAGATTTCCCTGCCCTTGTTGTCAAGACTAATACTATGAATTATGTGCCTTGTATTGTCTTATTCTCCTTGCAAAGCCCTGACTACAATAAGGCCTGTTTTGTAAATAAAATGTTATTAGAACACAGTTATGCCCATTTGTTTATGTATTGTTGACTATACAAGTCCCAGTATGGACTTTGGTTGTTACAAATGAGACCATAAGATTTGCAAAGCCTAACATATTTACTGAATATTTGTCTGGCTCTTTATAAAAATCCTAAGACCTGGATATGGTATCTACAAAAAATTCATGTCTGGTTTAATGATTTCATAACATGAAACTTAATTTTATTCTTTCTTGTTGGCACAGGAAGATGAAAGAATGCCAGCTACTGGTAAAGACTTTAATGTGTGCAGAGATGAATAGAAGAAATGTTCTTTTATATATGTTCCAATTTTCTTCTCTTTATGATTTTGCTTAGTTTTCTTGCCTTTTTTCCCTTCACTTTTATTATTTTATTTCTACTTTCTCTTGTCATTTGTCTTTTAACTTATACATATTTTCCACATATAGTGTTACTGTAGTAACTTTGAGCTTCTCATAAAGCATAATGATTTTTCATGTAGAAGATCTATTTATCTATATTCATAAGAGCAGCCTTGAAATTCTTTACTTCTGATGAACTTAAAAGATAAACCAAGTCATAAGAATAGACTTTTGGACAATTTTCCTGACATTCATTTGATGTGTAATAGCACAGGAACAAGAATTTTTCCTGGTTCTCTGTACCTGTAATAAGCTTTGGATTTTACTCAGGTAATTTTTCAGATACTGGGGACTCAAAGGCAAATAAGATAAGGTTCAGATCACTTGTACTCTGTCATACATATGGTACTTTTTTCTAAGTGCTTTGTTGAACTTGCATTTTCTATGTGCGAGCACATGTATTTTAATTGGACCTTGGACTACGCAACAGTCTATGCAGTCAGGGACAATCTCTGCTCTGCCTGCATTTTTATTCCCAGTGTCTTCCATATAGTATGTTTTACAAGGATATTTGTTGAGCTCAAATGAAGGACAGTGATTCACTGAAACATTTTAAGAGTTGGCATGACAAAGGCACTTAAATCTAAGATTTTATAGCATTCTAAACTCTAATTCATGAGGTTCAGAATGAAAACTGCAGGTCATGTCTTCTAGTTTTCAAGACAGAAGATTTAGAAAATTCTTTAATTTAGAAAATATTAATCAAGGCACAAGACCCTAGCTCAAGGGTGTGACCCAGCTAGCCACGTGACGGATCCCAGAGGTTCTGAACTCCACTCAGCCAGGAGCAAGGTCCTGGCACCATATGCAGGGGCATACTCCACCTAGCCACCTGGGCCCCAGGGGTTCTGAACTCCACCCAGACAGACACTAGGATTCAGTGACACACTCTGGATGTGCATCCCTGGAGCCATGTGGGTCCTAGATGTTCTGAACTCTACTCAACCAGGATCTAGGTGTCAGCAACACACTCTGGGGGTACACCCCTGCCAGCTGCATGGAACTCTGCCCAGCCCAGCTTCCCAGAGCAACCCAGCGCATTACATCAGGCCACAGAGCACAAGTATCCAGCACCATAGTTCAGGAGTATGCCCCAGCTAGCTACAAGAATATGGGAGTATTGAAGCTCTGCCCAGCACAGCATTCCAGTGCAATCCATCAGGAGAGTGCCTGGTGAGTCACGTGGGGCCAAGAGGAAAATGACAAAATGAAAGAGCAAGATGCAATCTCAGTCCTCCAGCCCAGCAAGAATAAACCCATGAGACTCTGAAATGGAAGACACTGAAAATCACAGAACTGAAATTTCTGAAATGATAGCAACTAAAGTAAAGAACAACTCCATGAAACTATAGTGGAAATCAGATCAGAAATAATCTTTCAGATAAATAATGAAATGACAATCATTATGAAAGAAATGGTGTGTGTATCCAAAGAAGATCTACATAAAAAAATAGAGGAACATAAGAAAATGATGGAAAACTTGACTGAACAATAAACACAGAATTGGAATGCATGAAACAGATTCAAAGATTTAAGAAATTAAAAGTTCCATTGAAAGCTGAGAAAACCACTTGAATGAAGCTTAAGATAGACTCTCAGACCTTGAAGACAGGATGAAAGATTATGACTGCAAAAGAAAAGACCTCTTAAAAATAACCAGAAACCAGAAAACAGCAATTCAACAGCTGCAAGAGGATGCAAAGAGAACCAATATAAGATTGGTAGGTGTCAATGAAAACGCAGAGATCAACACAAATGACATATGAAGACTATTTACAGAAATAATAGCAGAAAATTTTCCAAACATGGGAAGAGAATCTGATATGCAGATAAATGAGGCATACAGAACCCCAATTAACCATAACCAAAATAAACCTTAACTCAGACATATAATAATTAGGGTATCAGAAATTCAGCACAAGAAACAGATCGCCTATGAAAGAAAGCCCACCACAATCAAGGCAGACCTCTCAACACAAATCTTCAAGTCAAGAAGAGCTTGGAGTGAAGTATTTCAGGTCCTGAAAGGGAATAACTTCCTCTTTTTTTGTTTTTTTTTGGTATTGGGGATTGAGCTCATGACCATGCACTTGCAAGGTTAGTGCTTGTGTCGCTGAGCTAAATCCCTGGCCCAAGAAAATAACTTTCAATCCAGCTTGATGAACCCTGCAAAACTATCTTTGAAAATTGATGGAGAAATAAGATATTTCCATGACAAAGAACAGCTGAAGAAATTCAGGGCCATTAAACTAACACAACAAAGAGTACAGAAAGACACTCTAGAAAGAGACAAATATAACTACAACTCCAAGCACAACAGCAGAAGGAGACCACTAAGCAGAACAAACAATTAAACAGAAAAATTAGAAAACCAGCAACAGAATGATAACATGACAATGATATGTCAGTACATATCTGTTATATCCATCAATGTAAATGGTCTCAACTCACCAATAAAAAGAAACAGACTTGCAGAGTGGATTAAGAAACAAAATCCAACAATATGATGTGTACAAGAATCACAATTAACTCAAAAGGAAATTCATAGGCTAAAAGTCAAAGGAGGGAAAACAATACTGCATACAACAGGAACCCAGAAAAAATCAGGGATAGCTATTCTGTTTGCAGACAATGTGAACTTCAAACCAAGGATGATCAATAGAGATAAATAAGGTCATTACATATTTATGAGGGGAAAAATTCAGGAGGAAGAGGTTACAATCATAAATATATATGCATCAAATATGGGAGCACCCAACTGTGTAAGACAAATCTTAATATACATGAAAAGTCAAATAAATAATAATACAGCTATAACAGGGGACCTTAACTCCCCATTGTCACAAAGAGACAGATCAACCAAATAAAAAAATCAGCAAAGAAATAACAGAACTGAATCAAACTTGTGGACAAATGGACCTAGTAGATGTGTACCGAGTGTTCTACCCAACAACATTAGCATACACAATCTTATCAGCTGCATATGGGTCATTCTCTAAAGTAGATCATATACTAACAGAACATGCTTAAATAAAGGCAAAGGAATTGAAATAATTCCATGCATATTATCTGACCATAGCACAACAAAATTGGAAATTAATGACAAGAAAACCCACAAGAACCCCATAAACAAATGGAAATTAAATAACACTCTTCTAAACGACCAATGGATCACCAAAGAAATTAAAGAAGAAATTAAACAATATCTACAATTGAATGATAATGCAAATACAAATTACTTGAACCACAATGAAACCAGTCCTCAGAGGGAAATATATAGCACTAAATGCCCACATTAGGAAAAATGAACAAACTTAAATAAACAACTTAATGCTGCATCTCAAACTTCCAAAAAAAGAAGAGTAAGTCAAAATTTCCTCCCCAAAAAAGAGGAAATTATAAAGATCAGAGCAGAAATTAATGCAATTAAAACTAAGAAAACAATACAAAGAATTAATGAATGGAAGAGTTGATTCTTTGAAAGAATAAATAAAATAGATTAGCCCCTAGCCAACCTTATTAAAAAGAGTAAAGAAAAAAACTCAAATTCATGCTATAAAGAATGAAAATAATGAAATTTTTACAGACCATGTGGAAATACAGAAGATCATCAATACCAATTTCAAAACCTTTACTCTTATAGGTTTGATGACACAAAAGAAATGGATAGATTCCTAGAAATATATAAATTATCAAAGCTGAGTGAAGAAGACATAAGAATGCTGAATAACCCAATTTCAGTAAATGAAATTGAAAATGTAAGTAGAACATTATCAACAAAGAAAAACCCAGGTCCTGATAGATTCATAGCTGAATTCTATAAGAAATTCAAGGAAGATTTAATTCCAATTCCCCTCAAACTCTTCAGTGAAATTGAAAGGGAAGCAATTCTCCCTAACTCATTCCTGGAGACAAGTATTACCCCAATACCAAAACCAGAGAAAGACCCAACCAAAAAAGAGAACAACAGGCCAATCACCCTATTGAACATTGATGCAAAAATTCTCATGAAATACTGGCAAATAGAGTGCAACAAATCATCAAGAAGATTATACACCATGATCCAGTGGGATTCATCCCAGGAAGCAGAGGTGGTTCAACATACACAAATCAATAAACGTAATATACCATATCAACAAAGCCACAGACAAAGATCACATGATCATCTCAATAGATGCAGAAAAAGCTTTTGACAAAATCCAACACTCATTCATGATAAAAAAAAAAACCTAAAGAAAGTTGGAATATGAAAAACCAACAGCCAATATCTTAATAAATGGACAAAAAATGAAATCTTTCAACCTAAAATCAGCAACAAGACAAGGATATCCATTTTCACCACTCCTATTCAATATAGTTCTGGAACATTATCCAGAGCAATCAGACAAGAGAGAAAAATAAAGGGAATAAGGATAGAAAAGGAAGAAGTTAAATTATCATTCTTTGCAAATGATATGATACTCTACATAGAAGACCCTCAAAACTCCATTGAAAGACTTCTAGATTTAATTACCAAATTCAGTAGTGTAGCTGGACACAAAGTCAACACCCAAAAAGCAATAGCATTCTTGTGCACAAACAGGAAATAAGGGAAATCACAACCTTCACAATAGCATCCCCCCAAAAAAGAAATAAAGAATCAATCTAACAAATGAAGTAAAAGATTTATACAGTGAAAATTACATTACTCTGAAAAAGGAAATCAAAGAGGATTTTAGAAAACAGAAAGACATTCTTTGTTCATGGACAGGAAGAACAAACACTGAAAATGGCCATTCTCCCAAAATTGTCACACAGATTTAATGCAATTCCAATCAAAACATACCTCACAGAGATACAGAAATCATTCCTAAAATTCACCTGGAACCAGAAGAGACCTAGAATAGCAAAGGCAACTCTGTGCAACAAAAGTAAGGCAGGAGGCATCACAATTCCTGACTTGAAATTGTTACAAAGCTGCTGTGATAAAATCAGTATGGTTCTGTA
>PVJX010052153.1:0-10057 GCA_004027295.1 Dolichotis patagonum | reverse complement strand
CCCATATCTACACACATAGCTATATCAAACATAACAGAATAGTATAAAAATCAATCAAAAGAAGGAAACCATTACAGGACTTCAACACCAAATAATAGTAAATGAACAGTGGTCTCTATAATGTCTCATTTTCTTCAAAACAGTTGTCCATACTATTACACATAATAAAATAAAAAAAACACAACAGAATAATATCAATTAAACAAATGACTGAAAACATTATAGGACTTCAAAACAAGATAATAGGAAACCATCCATGAATATCATAATACATCCGATTATGTTCAAAGTAGCTGCCCATACCTTTAGACACAGTAAAATCTAACAAAACAAGACAATAAATCCAAGCCTAACAAAATTGGGAAAACTAAAAGAATTTAAACCAAGGCAGTAAAAAATTAGCAGTGTCACTACCTTCTCCTCCCAGGTGTTTCCTCCCCTATCATTTTTATAATATATATTTGCTTTTTTTAATCCCTCGAACTCCTTCTGTTTTTTATGCTAGGGTTCACCCAAATGAGTTCAAACTGTTTCACCCATGAACAAGATCGCCAGTTGCATCCATTTACCTACCAGATCCTCAAGATTATTGTACTTTATAGTTGCGTAGCTTTCCATGGCACAAAAATACCATATCTTTCTTATCTATTCTGTGTTTGATGGGAAAGTTACCCTTGCTTTTTTTTCTGATCTCTTGTTGTATGGAACAATTGTTTTCTCTCCTCTGCTTTTCAGTCTGTAAATTGTCAGTCTGTAAATTTTCAGTCTGTAATTTTCAGTCTGTAAATTTGCTTTCAAGTTAAATGTGTTTCTTTTTTCATTATTGTTTTTTGTTTTTAATTTTTTTATTAATTTGAAGGTAGTAAAATACAACAAAACAGGATACAATAAAGCCAATTGAGACAGTGTAGTGAAATTGATACCGAACTTCACATCAGGTTAGCAGGATAACAGTAATAGGTACATAGTATATCTCACTATCTTCACAATAGTTGTTCTTTCAGTAAGGTACAGCAAAATCAAAGGAAGTACATAATATTGTAGAACTTATCAAAACAGAATATTGAATAGAGCAATACCATTAATCAGGACAAAGCAAAACGGTGATAAAAATATTTGCCTTCAAAGAGATGGTATAAGGAAATCCCCCTTATTTGCTGTATTGCCCATAGTCAACCTCCCAAGAAATGTTCAGATCTCTGGTAACCACGTGCTAATGGAGAAGGTGTGGAATGGGATGTCTGATTCTCAGCCCGCATGCCTGTAGATTCACAGCCGCTTACCAGGGCAGCAGACTGGTTGCTCAGGTTCCCAGTGCACTAAGATCCAACATGATGTGGATCTCAGGAGACGCTCCTGGTTCTCACTCTGAGGTGGCCACAGCTTGCCGGTTCACAGCCACTTGCCAGGTTGGCTGGCTGGTTCTTGCTGCATTCTGTTTGCCAGTATTTTGTTGAGAGTTTTTGTATGTACTTTAATTAGGGATATTGACCTGTAGATCTCTTTTTTGTTTGGGTCTTTGTCTTATTTTGATATTAGGGTAATACTTGTTTCCAGAAATGAGTTAGGGAGAATTGATTCCCTTTCAATTTCATTTAAGAATTTGATGAGTGTTAGCATTATGTCTTCCCTAAATTTCTTATAGAATTCAGGTGTTATTGTCTCAGCACCTGGGCTTTTCTTTGTTGGTAAGGTTCTGATTACATTTATAATTTTAGGAACTTGTGTTGAAGGGCTATAATGCTTTCATTTTTTGTTATTTGTTTTGGTCTAGTTTATTTTATATGATTTTATTATGTGTTAGTACAGACAGCCATTTTGAACCAAAAGTGATATTATGATAGTCATTTCTCATTTTCTGTTGTTTTTAAGTCATGAAATGTTTTCATACTTTTGTTTTGATTGGTGTTAGTATGTTTTATATTGTTTGAATTTCTGCATGTGAAGATATGAACATCTATTTTAAAAAATACCCAGGATATTATTGTAGCCATTGGTGATTTCCTATTATCTTGTTTGAAATCCTGTAATGCTTCAACTATTTTGTTTTGATGGATTTTGTTCTGATTTGTTTTGCTTGATTTTATTGTATGTGATAGTGTAGGCAGTTACTTTAAAAAAATTTAGATCGTGGTAACCATTGTTGATTTCCTGTTGTGTTGTTTTGGAGTCTTATATCACTTGCATTGTTCTATTCTGATTTGCTTTATTCTATTTTGTTTGGTTTTATTCTTATAAAATTTAGGAGAAAGGCTGGTGCCTCCTGAGAATCAGCCATTCTCAGACTATGAGAACCCACCAAGAAATCAACTAATCAGCCTTTCCAGAAAGTCATGTAAGCTGTGCAGGTTCCAGGGAGACAAAAGCTGGCACCTGCTGAGTACTGGCCATGCTGGGACTGGGAAGACTCACCAAGAAATCAACTAGCCAGCCTTTCTGGTAAACCATGCAAACCATGCAGGTTCCAGGGAGAGAAAAGACAGATAGCATATCCCATGAGCCTTCCGGCATGCAGATCAAAAATCAAAAACTTTGCTCCCTTTTGCCTCCCATATGAAACTGGCTGAATGGGGGGCAGGCTGCGATGTCAGAAATTAAGGTATATATAGCAAATAAATGCTTGTATTTTTTGGTTGATTTTTCAGGCTTGGGGCCAGCAATCTAAGCATCTCATTGGAGGATGATGGCATGCAATATAGAAAATATGGGTGATTTCCTTTAATCTAGTCTTGGAAGTCCAATATTTTTCACACTGTTTTGCTTTGTACTGATTGTTTTGCTTTGTTCAAAATTATATTTTATTGGTTTTAATCTGTCTTGTTTTGATTGATTTTACTATACAAGATGGAGAGGATAACTATTGTGAAGATAACAAGATATACTATTGGTAGTTGTAGTTTTCCTAGTATATTGCTCTGAATGTCTTATTTTTAAGCAACACAGCACGTTAGAACAAGACAACTGGACATTAATAGTAACTATCATAATATAACTTTCTCTGCTGTGGTTCAGCATAGTTTCAAATACAATAATATCCAAAGTAACAAAATAGTATAAACCATTCAAAAGAATGAAGGACTTACAGAGCATTCTGAATGGAATAACAGAGAATGATCAGTGGCTACTATAATATCTCATTTTCAATAAAAATTTGTTTATAATATCACATATATTAAAATCCCTATAAAACACAACATAATAGAACCAATAGTAATAGAAGAATAGAAGCATGGAAGGACTTCAAAGAAAGATGATATTAAATCAGCAATGGCTGCCATAATGCTTGTTATCTTGAAAAAAGCTGTTTCATACAATCACACATAAGAAAGTCAAACAAAACAGAATAAAACCATTACAACTGATGAATGAAAACATTAAAAGGCTTCAAAGCTATGTAAAGGGAATCATGATCACAATAAAATCTTATGTACTCTTACCAAATCTCATACGAGGAAATCTATGGTATTTACACATGTGAGTTTGGTTTATTTCACTTATGACTATGGTCTCAAGTTGTGTCCATTTATTTATAAATATCTCAATGTGATCATTCTTTTATAGCTGAGTAGTAATCCATTGTATAAAAATACCACATTTATTTTATTCATTCTTCACTGAATGGGCACTTAGGTTGTTTCCAAGATCTGGCTATTACAAACTGTGCTGCTATAAATATGGGTGCACATATATCACTGTGATATGATGATTTGTTCTTCTGGGAATATGTCTAGAAGTGGAATAGCTGGGTCAAATGGGACTTCCAAACCCAGCCTTTTGAGGAATCTCCAGACTGACCTCCATAGTGGTTGCATCAGTCTACACTCCCATCAATAGTGCAGAAGAGTTCCTTTTCCCCCACAGCCTTTGCAGCATTTGTGATAGGTAGTTTTTTTTTTATCCTGGCCATTCTTTCTTGGATGAGATGAAATCCCAATGTAGTTTTACTTTGCATTTCTCTTATGACTAGGGATGATGAACATTTTTTCATTTATTTATTTCCCATTTGTATTTCTTCATCTGAGAACTGTGTATTAATTTCAGATGTGCATTTCTGCATTGCGTCTTTGAATTTCGAGGGTCTGATTTTTTTAATTCCTTATAAGTTCTAGACAGAAGTCCTTTGTCTCAGGGATAGTTCATCAAGATTTTTTCCCAGTTTATTTTCACTCTGCTGGAAATCACTTTCAACATACAGGAACTCTTTAATTAGATGTGTTCCCAATTATTGATTCTGGGAAGTATTTCCTGTGTGGTTTAATTCTTGTTCATGAATTCTCTACCTACCACTATGTCTTCAAGTTTTTTAGCTAATTTTGCTTCCAACAGATTTGGTGTTTCTGTTTTAATATTTAGATCTTTGATCCATTTAGATTTTAGTTTAGTGCATGGTGATAGGCATGGGTCTAGTTTTAGTCTTCTGCACAGAGACAGCCAGTTTTCCAAGCACCATTTATTACAGAGTCTATCATTCTTCCAGAGAACATGTTTGCCCCTTTATCAAAGATAAGGTGGTTGAATGAATTTGTGGTTGTGGTTGTATCTTGTAATCTAATCCATTGATCTTCAGATCTGTTTTTATGACATTACCATGTTGATTTTATTACATTAGCTTTGTAGTATATCTTCATGTCAGGAACTGTGATGCCTCCTGCTGTGCCTTTGCTGCTTAGAATTGCTACTGCAATCACTTAGAATTGCTAGGTTTTGCTATTTTAGATCTCTTCTGGTTCCAGATGAATTTCAGGAGTGATTTCTCTAGATCTATGATGTATGTTAGTGGTATTTTTATTGGGATTGCACTGAATCTGTATAGTAATTTTTGGAGAATGGCAATTTTCACAATCGTTATTCTTCCTTTCCATGAACAAGGGATGTCTTTCAAATTTCTGAGATCCTCTTCGATTTCTTTTTCAGGGTATTATAATTTTCCATGTGTAGATCTTTTATTTCTTTCATGAGATTAATTACTATTTATTTCATTATTTTGGATGCTAGTGTGAAGGTTGTGCCTTCTTTTTTTCTTTCAGTATTTTTGTGGTTAGTGTATAAGAAATGCTATTGATTTTTGAGCATTGACTTTGAATCCCGCTACATTAGTTAACTTTTTTATTACATCGAGGAGTCTTTCAATGGAGTTTTTCGGGTCTTCAGTGTAGGGTATCATATCATCTGCAAGTAATGACAATTTAACTTCCTGTTTTCCTATCTTTACTCCTTTTATTTCTCTCTCTTGTCTAATTGCTCTGGTTACTATTTCCAGTACTATGTTGAATAGGAGCAGTGATAAGGGACATCCTTGTCTTGTGCCTGATTTTAAGGTAAAGGATTTCAGTTTGGGGCCATTTATTGTGATGTTGGCTCTTGGATTGTCATAGATGGCCTTTATCATATTGAGGAAAAGACCTTCTATTCCAATTCACTGTAAGTTTCTTATCATGAATGAGTGTTGGACCTTATCAAAAGATTTTTCTGCATCTACTCTTGGCTCTATTGATATGGTGAATTTTATTTATTGATTACATATGTTGAATCATTCCTGGGATGAATCCCACTTTGTTGTAGTGTGTAATCTTCTTGATGATTTGCTGCATCCTGTTTGCCAGTATTTTATTGAGAATTTTTGCATCTATGGTCATTAGGGAGACTGGCCTATAGTTCTCTTTTTTAGTTGGGTATTTCTCAGGTTTTGGTACTAGAGTAATATTTGCTTCCAGGAATGACTTAGGAAAAATTTCTTCCCTTTCAATTTCATTGAAGAGTTTGAGGAGTGTTTGAATTTAGTCTTATTTGTAATTCTTTTAGAATTCTGCAGTGAATCCATCTGGGCCTGGGCTCTTATTTGTTGGCAAGGAGTTAATTATGTTTTCAATTTCATTAATAGAATTTAGGGTATTCAGCAGTTTTACATCTTCCTGATCCAGCTTTGGTAGTTCTTATGTGTCTAGGAATCTGTCAATTGCTTCTGTGTTATCAATACTATTAGAGTAGAGGCTTTTGAAATAGGTGTTGATGATCTGTGTTTTCACAGAGTCTGTATTAATTTCACTTTTTTCATTTCTTCTTGCATGAATTTGAGTTTTTTCTATCCTTTTTAAAATAAGGTTGGCTAGGGGCTTATTACTTTTATATATTCTTTCAAAGAACCAACTCTTTGATTCATGGATTCTTTGAATCCTTATATTAGTCTCTATTGTGTTAATTTCTGCTCTGATCTTTTCAAATTCCTCCCTTCTTTTGGCTTTGGGCTTGGCTTGCTCTTCTTTTTCTAGATATTTGAGATGTAACATCAGGTTTTTTATTTGTGTTTTTAACTGTCTTCCTGATATGGGAACTCAGTGCAGTAAACTTTCCTCTGAGGACTGCTTTCATTGCATCCCACAAAATCTGGCAAGTAGTGTTTGTATTTTCGTTTGCTTGTAGATATTGTTTAATATCTTCTTTAATTTCCTCTGTGACCCAATGATTACTCAAGAGTGTATTATTCAATTTCCATGTGTTTCTGGGGTTTGTGAAGTTGATTTTATCGTTAATTTCTAGTTTCATGGCGCTATGATCCATTAACAAGCATGGGATAATTTCAATTCTTCTGCATTTACTTAAATATGTTCTGTGGGCTAGTATGTGGTGTATTTTAGAGAATGTCCCATGTACTGCTAAGAATTAGGTATATTCTGATGTTTCTGAATGGAACACCCTATATATGTCTATCAAGTCCATCTGTTCACAGGTGTAATTCAGTTCTGTTATTTCTTTTCTGTTTTTCTGTCTAGTTGATCTGTCCCTTTGTGTCAATGGCATGTTAAGGTCTCCTGTTATAATTGTGTTATTACTTATTTGATTTTTCATTTCTGTTAATACTTGCTTTGCATAGCTGGGTGCACTGGAATTTGGTGCATATATATTTAAGATTATTATCTCTCCTTCTTGATGTTTTCCCCTAACTACGAGGTAGTGGCCTTCTTTATGTCTTTGGATTGTTCTTGCTTTGAAGTTCACATTGTCTTCAAATAGTACAGTTACTCCCACTTTTTTTTAATTTCCTGTTGTATGAAGTATTGTTTTCTGTCCTTTGACTTTCAGTCTGTGGGTTTCCTTTTGGGTTAGATGGGTTTCTTGTAGACATAATATGGTTGGATGTTGTTTTTTGATCTATTCTGCCAATTTGTTTCTTTTGATTGGTGAGTTGAGGCTATTTACATTAATGGTTATAACTGTTATATATTGGTTTATTATTGACATGTCATCTTTCTGCCATTGTATTTTTATCTTTCTATTCTGTTTAATTGTCTGCCTTCCTTGGTGGTTTCTTTCCTATGTGTATATAGAATAATTTTCAGTATTCTTTGTAGGGTTTGTTTGGTGGTCCTGAAGTTTTTCAGCTGTTGTCATGGAAGTATCATATTTCTCCATCCATTTTGAAGGACAGTTTTGCAGGTTATATCAGTCTGGCTTGGAAGTGGTTTTCCTTTAAGATCTGAAATGCTTCACTCCATGCTCTTCTTGACTTCATTGTTTGTGTTGAGAAGTCTTCTGTGATTCTGATCAGTTTTCCTTTTTTCTATTTCTTTTTTTAAATTTTATTTTAAAAGGGGTATAATTAAACACAACAAATCAGAATAAAATGGGACACAGTAAACCATAAATTTCAAAGCTAGATAACCAGAGATCTGTCATATTATCTCTTATTTTCTTCCAAATGGTTGTCCATATCTTTGCATATGGGGAGTTCATACTACATAACATAGCCAAGCTTTTCACAAGATCTGTAGTTCACTGGCTCCCACTTGCTAATCAGGAAGGAGCAGACAGATGGGATATGGTATGGGAGACAGGACAACATGAGATATTTGATTCTCAGCCTGCATGCTGACAGGCTCACAGTTGCCCACCAGAGAGGGGAGAAGTTCCTTGTTCTCCCGGCATCCTGAGTCAACTGTATGGTGCAGGTCCCAAGTTACCAGGGTCTCTCTCCTTCAGGCCGGCAAAAGCCTGCCACACACACAACTTCCCCCCAGAGAGGAGAGGAGCTCTTTGTTCTCCCGGCACCCCCAAAAACTGCATGGTTCAGGTCCCGAGGTACCAGGGTCTCTCTCCTTCAGGCTTCCAAAAGTCTGCCACACTCACAGCCACCACCGAGAGAGGGGAGGATCTCCTTTTACTCCGGGCACCCTGAGGCAACTGCATGATGCTCCTGAAGCTCCAGGGTTTCTCTCCTTTGGGCCACCAAATGTCTGCCACATTCATCTTCACATTCTTTCTGATGAATTGACCATTATATTTCCAATGTTCATGGCAGCAGGCTGATTGCTGGTTTGTTCAGCACCTAAGTTCCAATATGGCGTGGACCTCAGGAAACACTGTTGCTACTTGCTTCTTGCCCTGGGGTGGCCGTGGCTTGCCAGAAAACAGCCACATACCAGGGTGGGGCTGGTTGCTGGTTTGATCAGCACCCTAAGTTCCAACATGGCATGGATCTCAGGAAACAGTGTTGCTTCTTGATTCTTGCCCTGGGCTGGCCCTAGTTTTTCCGTTATAGATGATCTGTCTTTTCTCTCTAACAGCTTTTAGAAGTCTGTTCTTATGGTGGATTTCTGGGATGGTGATTATTATATGTCTGGTTGTAGTTTTATTTTGGTTATAACTATTTAGAATTCTATATGTTTCACTAATTCATATGTCAGTTTTGATTCTCATGTTTGGGAAGTTTTCAGCTATTACTTCTGTAAATAGCCTCTTGATATCACTTGGGCCGTCCCTTTCTTTTACATTTATCCTTATTATTCTTAAGTTATTTTTCTTTGCATAATCTTGCAGCTGTTGAATTGTTATTTCCTGTTTCTTTGTTAGCTTTAAAAGATCTCTTACCTTTCCTATTCACTAGGTGCAATCTTATCTTTGAGGTCTGGAAATCTATCTTCACTTTCATTGAGGTGGTTTTAGAAGCTTTCAATAGAATTTTTGATTTCCTGTATTTCTCTTTGAATCTGCCTCATGTATTCTGTTTGTTTCTTATAGTGTTCATTCAGGGATTCTGTTTGTTTGCTTTGTTCCTCTAATTTTTTTATCTGTGTCTTCACTAGATGTGTTCACCATTTCTTTCACTATTTTATCATTTCTTCTTTTCATGGGCAATTATTTCTGATTTGAATTTCTCCATAGCTTCCCCTTGTAGCTTTGTTATTTCTGTTGATATCATTTCAGTCATTTGAGGTGTATAGCTTCTATTTTCTTCTATTTACATGGCTCTTAGGCTTTCTTGGGATGGGTTATAGATTTTAGATTGCCTTTTGGTCTTTCATTTTGTAATTTTCCTTTATTTCCTTTCTTTTAGTGGTGTTCCAAAGCTTACCCTGTTTGTGTTGGGAATAACCTCCTGTGCCCTTAGCTTCTCAAGTAGTCCTGACTCCCCTACAGGATCTTGGCTCCCTGGATTGAAAGACAGAAGCGGGACATGGTGTACTAAGGCCCAGGAAACCACCGGAGCTCAGATCTGTGCCCTAGGGGGGCTGGATATGAACTCAACCGCTGGGAGTGCTGTCTTATCTTCTCCCCAGGCTAGCCCAACTGGGATGAGAGGCCCTCTGCATAGTCTCTGCCTCCCAAACTGAAAGAAGGCCAATCAACGTGGTGCACAAGGCCTGTGGAACCTCTATGGCTCAGTCCAGTGTTCCCAGGAGCTGCCTAGAAACTCAATCGCTGGGAGTGCAGATGTCTAATTCTCTCTGAGCCAGCCTTGGAGGTCTGGGATTCACCTCGAACTGTCCTAACTACCCTGCAGGCTCTTGGCCCCCTGAATTGAAAGGCAGAATCTGGGCATGGTGTACTGAGGCTGTTGAAACCTCCGGGGCTCAGTCCCATGTCCTAGGTGGCTGAATCTGCTTTGAAGTTCTGTACCAGTTTTGCTGCATAATTTTGATTGGCTTTGTTCTGTTTTGTTTTGTTGTATTTTCCTATCTTTAAAGAAAAATATATACTACTACTACTACTACTATTACTACTACTACTACTACTACTAATAATAATAAAATAAAATTTAAAGAAAGATAAAATGAATGAG
>PVJX010052152.1:0-10042 GCA_004027295.1 Dolichotis patagonum | reverse complement strand
AGTTGCACATGCATTGCAATGAAAAGATAATGCATTGCTACATACATAAATTACATCATATATTTTAAATTGAAGAAATGATATACAAAGTAGCATACACTTTTAAGTGGAGTACAAAATCAAGTAAAACTGACGTCAACAATAAGAACTGTGTTAGTGTCTGGGAAAACAATGGGTGATAAAAAGTGGTAATGAACACCAGGAGTCTTATGGTACACTGAGAATGTTTTCTATCATGATATGGATATCTCTGCATACATGTAAAAAATAAAAAAGTTTTCTGTAAAGTGTACACCTAAGATGAATTTATTGCACGTCAAGAAATGAAAACAACAAAAACAGCCAAGAACATTTTGTCACAGGAAGAAATACAAATGGTCAGAAAATAAGTAAATACATTCAAACCATTAAGCACAAAGGAAACACTAATGAAACCATTTCTATAGCCTACACAAAACTGACAAAAATTTAAAAAGCTGATACATTATTTGTGGGAATTCAACTTGGCACAACTATTTTAGAAAACTATGATATATCTATGTTGCTAACATACACAATTCTCACACAGAATTTCTTGGCTTTTTTTCTTTTTATTTATTTATTTGGTACCAAGAATTGAACCAGGACCTCACACTTACCAGGCAGGCGCTGTGCCACTGAGCCATACCCTCAGCTCTTCACTTCTTAGCTGTATCATTTCAGTCAGGTTTTTAGTCCAGTGGCCATACAGTAGACAATCTTAGGTTTGCTCTCTTTTTTTCTCATTCTTTGTTTCTATGCCCTTAAATATACATATCTTGGGCCTATTAAGGATCAGAGGCAGGGACTCTTTTCCACAATTCAAAGAAATTTAATAAAAACATATCCAGAATTAAAATTCACTCTTAGATACCTTGATGATTTTTGAAGTTTTATCAATGAGTATAAAGGTCATGTCATTGATTTGATCCTTGCTAAAAGACTGAGTTATCATAATAACTAAATCTTAGAAGCAGTTTTTATCCATCAACAGGTGAATGGATAAAGAACATGTGGTATTTATACACAGTAGAGCATTACTCTGTCATAAAGGAGCATGAACCTCACAAGACCTTAGTTTTAAGCAAAATAAATCAGATACTCAATTTAAATATCACATAGCATCTCTTATATGAGAACTCCAAAGTATAAATAAAGAACAAAGCAAAAGATAAAAGGAAACAGAGAGACATAATTTTCATAAAAAAGAAGGGGATCAAAAGTCAGAGGGAGTATGGCAGGAGAATAAAAAAGAATTAAAATGTGTCATGTACATGTACCAACTTTCTAGAGTCAATGTAATCATTATGTACTGCAAACATGTACTTACAAATACAAATAAAATATAAATAAATAAGTAAAAGACTTGACCTTTGTCACTCAAAGTTTTTAATCAATTTGTCTTTTTGAAGTTAGGATTAAGAAACAATTAATCCTCCCAACACTGTAGTCCCTTTTAATTGCCTTTCATTCCTATTTTCAAAAATGACAGCTCTGTGCAATTTTTCTTTCAATGCCTTCTAAATGCAGACATACTCAACCAACATGTACAATATTGACACAAGACACTGTTTTCACATAACTTACTGTAGAGCTATAAACTTACAAGGTATATAGTCCGTACCAAATATACATTGTTTAAAAATGTATAAAAATCTGAGGTTTCATATAACATTTTATCCTTTGGAAAAGTTGATTGGCTTACTTTTATTAAGTTCCACTTATTAATGTAGTTACAGGTATACCAAGAGTAACATCAGATGAAAGAAAACTATTGAAATATCAATCTATTCCTCATTTTCCTAATTCAGATCACTAGAAAAAGGAAAAGATTATATAGGCATCCTAGGAGATTTAACTACAAATATGAAGCATATGTTGGATCTTGCAATACATCCTCAGGCAAAAATAAAGTGGCATTCTAACATTTAAATCTCAAACATACAATCACAAATAGTAGATCAAAATAGGTAAGCTTTTTAAATAATTAGCCACATTGTACTTTGGCTTCAAATTCATAGAAGATACTATTTAAAAACTCTCTCCCCAACATTTTTGGTGTAGGTACTTATGTAAAATGCCTCTCATATTGAATGAAGTACCACAAAATCAACTACATTCACACATTCCATTTGCCTTGCATGTATAATTAAACTCAGTAAATTAAAAGTACAATGAATCTCTCCATAGGGTTGGCAGGTCACTCTCAAACAGCTTAACCTATATATGACTTGTTCAACTAGGTCACCCTATCACTCACAAATCAATCCTCTTCTCTCCCCAAGACACCGTATATAAGACCAATTAAAGGAAAGAATTAAACACTAGTAATGAAAAATCAAAAGTCCTTGCTGCACATTTAAAAACCTCAAATGAAAAGTTGGCATTAATCTTAAATATTAAACTGCTTAAAAAACATTCAGGGGAAAAACAATCTAACAAACAGCTATTCTATCAGATACATTCCAGAAAAAATCTTAGGTGGAAGAGCCTTATTATTACATCAATTATTACTTAAGTAATAATTCCTCATTTAAGCTTAAAGAAGCCAAACCATTATAGGTTGTATGCTAATGTGATCTCATCACTCATATTAGTCAGCTTTCCTGTTGCTAGAACAAAATACATGATAGCTGTGACTCAGAGCAGGAGAGATTTATTTTGGATCACAGTTCAGTGGTTTCAGTCTGCTCACCAGCTCCAAGGATAGTGGAATATATTAAAGGTAACTCTGTAAAGTCAATAATATAACAAAATGAACAATTCAATTAAAAATGGGCAAAACATCTGAACAGATACCTCAACAAAGAAAATAGAGCAATGGCCAATAAGCACATGAGAAGACACTCAACATTGTATGTTGCTAAGGAAAGGCAAATTAAAACCACAGTGAGATGCACCTACATATACTTTTATCATACTATCCAGCATAATGATATTTATCCAATCAGTTAACAACTTATATGTGCATAAAACTGCATATGAATATTTACAGCAGCAATTTTCATAATTTGCAGAACATAAAAGTATCATGGTACCTTTCAATAAGTGAATGGACAAACTGTGGTACATCAATATGATGGATTATTCAACATTAATAAGAAATTATCTGTCAAGGCATGGAAAGAGCTGGATGTCTTTATGCACACCTGTAATCTCACCACTCTGGCTGACTGGGGCAGGAAAATGGCAAGTTTGAGCAATTTAGTGAGATCGTATCTTATAATAAAAAATGTAATAGTGGGGTAGCTATTCTGTTTGCAGACAAAGTGAACTTCAAACCTAAAATGATTAAAAGAGATAAAGAAGGTCACCACATGCTTGTTAGGGGAAAAATTCAAGAGGAAGAACTAACAATTATAAATGTATATGCACCAAATGTAGGAGCACCCAAAGATATAAAACAGATACTAATGGACATGAAAAACCAAATACACAAGAACACAATTGTAATAGGGGACATTAACATCCCATTGTTACAGAGAGATAGATCAACTAGACAAAAAGTTAGCAAAGAACAGACCTGAACCAAATTTGTAAGCAAATCAACTTAGTGGATGTTTATAGAGTGTTCCATCCAACCACATCAGAATATACATTCTTCTCAACTGCACATGGGACATTCTCCAAAATAGACCATATATTATACCATAAAACATTCTTTAGTAAATGCAAAGGGATTGAAATTATCCCATGCATAATATCTGACCATAGCACACTGAAATTGGAAACTAATGGCAAAAGAAATTGCAAAACCTGCATAAATACACAGAAATTAAATAACAACCTTCTCAACAATCAGTGGGTTACAGGTGAAATTAAAGAAGGAATAAAACAATAGCTACATCTCAATGAAAATACAGATACAACATACCATAACCTGTGGGATACAATGAAAGCAGTCCTAAGAGGGAAATACATAGCAATAAATTGTCACATCAAGAAAAATGGAATGAGCACAAATAAACCACCTAATGCTAAATCTCAAGCTTCTAGAAAAGGAAGAGCAAGTCAAAGTCAAAGCTCATAGAAGAAAGGACATTGTAAAGATCAGAGCACTAATTAATGCAATTGAAACTAAAAAAATACAAAGAATTAATGAATCAAATAGCTGGTTTTTGGAGAGAATAAACAAAATTGATAAACCTCTAGTCAATCGTATCAAGAAAAAGAAAGAAAAATCTCAAATTCACACAATAAGGACCGAAAGAGGAAAATTACTACAGATCCCATGGAAATTCAAAAGATCATGAACAGTTAACTTTGAAAATCTCTACCCACATAGGGGTGAAATCACAGAGGAAATAGACAGATTTCTAGAAACATATGATCTACCAAACTCAATCAAGAAGATATAACAATTTTGAATAAGCCAATATCAGCTACTGAAATTGAAAACATGATTAAAAACTTACCAACAAAGAAAAGCTCAGGTCCTGATGGATTCACACCTGAATTCTATAAGAAATTTAGAGAAGATTTGATGCCAATACTCCTTAAACTCTTTAATGAAATTGAAAGAGAAGCAATCCTCCCTAACTCATTCCTGGAGGCAAGTGTTACTCTGCTACCAAAACCAGAGACAGACCCAACCAAAAAGGGAACTATAGGCCAATCTCACTAATGAACATTGATGCAAATCAATTGATGCAAATCAATAAAATATTGGCAAATAGAATGCAGTAAATCATCAAGAAGATTATAAATCACGACCGAGTGGGATTCATTCCAGAAATGCAGGGATAGTTTAACATATGCAAATCAATAAATGTAATACACCACATCAACAGAGCCAAAAATAAAAATCACATGATCATCTCAGTAGATGCAGAAAAAGCTTTCGATAAAGTCCAAAAACCTATTCATGATAAAAACCCTACAGAAACTAGGAATAGATGGTATCTACCTCAATCTCATAAAAGCCATTTATGACAAACCAACAGCCAACATTATGCTAAAAACTGAAATCCTTCACTATAAAATCAGGAACAAGACGAGAATGTCCACTATCACCAGTCATATTCAATATAGTTCTGGAAATATTAGCCAGAGCAATCAGACAAGAGAAAGAAACAAAAGGAATAAAGATAGGAAAAGAAGAAATTAAATTATCATTATTTGCAGATGACATAATACTTTACATAGAAGGCCCAAAAACTCCATTAAAAGACTAATAAAGGTAATAAACAAATTCAGCAGTATAGCTGGATACAAAGTCAACACTGAAAAATCAATAGCATTCCTGTACACAAACAAGAAACTCACTGAGAGAGAAATTATGGAAATATTGCCCTTCACAATAACATCTAAAAAAATGAAATACTTAGGAATCAACCTAACCAAGAATGTAAAAGACCTATATGCTGAAAATTATACTACTCTAAAAAAGGAGATTGAAGAGGATATTAGAAAATGGAAGGATATTCCTTGCTCTTGGCTAGGAAGAACCAACATTGTGAAAATGGCATACTCCCAAAACTGTTATACAGATTTAATGCAATCCCAATCAAAATACCATTAATATACCTTACAGATCCACAGAAAATATTCCTAAAATTCATTTGGAAATAGGAGAAACCTAGAATCATAAAGGCAATTCCAGGCAAGAAAGGCAAGACAGGAGGCATCTCAATTCCTGACTTCCTGTCTATACTACAAAGCCACAGTGATAAAAGCATGGTACTGGCAAAGAAATAGACCTGAGGACCAATGGAATAGATTAGAAGATACCATCATAAGTACAAAGACACTCAGCCACCTTATATTTGACAAAGGGGCTAAACATGTTCACTAGAAAAAAGATAGCCTCTTTAATAAATGATGTTAGAAAAATTGGCTCTCCACATGCCAAAGACTAAAACTAGACCCATACCTATCACCATGCACTAAACTAAAGTCAAAATGGATCAAGGAACTAAATATTAAAACAGAAACACTAAATCTACTAGAAGATAAGGTAGGTAGAAATCTTAGAGACATAGGGATAGGCAGAGAATATATGAACAAAACGCAAACCACACGGGAAATACTTCAAAGAATCAACAACTGGGATTTCAAACTATTAAAAAGTTTTTGCAATTCAAAGAAATCACTAACAGTGAAAAGAAAACCCACAGAATAGGAAAGAATTTTATCCAACAATCCCTCAGACAAAAGACTTATATCCAGAACATATAAAGAATTGAAAAACATCAAGCCCCCCAAAATTCAAAGACCCTCTTCAAAAATGGGCATCGGAGATGAACACACATTTCTCAGATGAAGATATACAAATGACAAATACATGAAGAAATGATCACCATCACTGGTCATTCGAGAAATGCAAATTAAAACAACACTGAGATTTCATCTCACCCTGGAAAGAATGGCTCCCATCAAGAAATCAACTGATATCAAATGTTGGTGAGGCTGCAAGGAAAAAGGAACATTTCTCCAGTGGTGGGAGTGTAGACTGGTACAGCCACTATGGAAATCAGTATGGAGATTCCTCAACAAACCAGGACTGGAAGTTCCATTCAATCCAGCTATTCCCCTCCTGGGTATTTTCCCAGAAAAACTGCAAAGGCTATGTCACAGTGATATATGTGCACCCATGTTTATAGCAGCACAATTTGTAATAGCTAAATCTTGAAACAACCAAAATGCCCATCATCCACAGAGTAGATGAAAAGGATGTGGTATTTTTATACAATGGAATATTACTCAGCTATAAAAAGGATGATCTTGAGGCCTTTATAGGTAAATGGAGGCAATTTGAGACTATCCTCATATGAAATAAACAAGACTCACATTAGTATATATCACATTGTCTCTCTAGTGTAAAAAATAATATAAACTGAAAGAGTAATAAGATCCAAAATGTGTAATAGATATTGTAAAAATGAAAGGGAAGGAAAGTGCTCTAAAGGATATAACTGTATGTATAAGTGTGTAAGATAGATGACCATATTACTAAATTTTTGTTGGATCATTGTGAACAGAATGGTTTGCACTGTCAATGTTTGAGTGTCTATCCACGTTTTATGCTTTGATTTTGTAACTTGAACAACTATTTCTACGATGACAATATGTAATGTATCAACTAGCACCTTCTTAGTGTTATTTTTTAAATTCTGTTTTATTCTACTTTTTTTCTATTTTGTTTTTCTTTGTTTCTTTAAATTAAAAAAAAATTAAGATAAACATACTTGGAGATGTAGCTCAGTGCAAAGGCCCTGAGTCCTACACATCCCCTAGTACTGCATAACAAAACAAAAATAAAATATCTCAAAAGTAAACAAAGAGAAAACTTTTAAGAATATGTATGTTTAGAAAAGCATGAACTGCAAAAGGTTATACTTCCTTTATCCACTTGTTGTATTCAGGGGTTGTGAGGAGAACAATTAGAATCAGGACATGGAATTTATATTATTTTATAATGGTCACCCAGAGTTAACACAGTGCAGGAAATTTATTCATACCAAAGACAGAGAATATTCAGCCAAGGGCCTGAATCTTACAGCAATGTCCAGCATGAGTCCAGATGAAGACCCAGAGCTCATGACAATGCCTCCCATGAGTCCAACTGGAGGTCTAGAGCCCACAAGGACTCACGTCACTCTCTTTTATGGATCTGTGCTGGGAAGGCCCAAAGGTCAGGAGTGGAAGGTAGAAAGTCTTTGCCAGCAGGGTGAAGGAGCTGTGCTGGTGGGCTGAGGGTTCTATGCTGGAGCCAAGAAGTCATGCTTATAATAAAGACCAGGGCTGTCCTGAAAAGTACCACAGCTATCCTCAGCAACAATGTGGCCCTGAGCTGCTCTGGTGATAAGCACAGTTGAGTACATGTCAGGAAGCCAGCATGACGAGTTTGTCCTGGAGGTTAAGTGGCACACATCTTCCCCTCCAGAACCAGGAAACAATGCTCCATATAAGGACCAGAGCTCCTCCAGAACCAATGGGTTCAAACAGCAACACTTAGTGAAATCCACAACACCTGAATGTCTCAAAGCCTCAACACCTCAACACCTCAACACCTTTCTTCTCCTTCTCCACGTCTCTATTTATGCTGGCAACTTTCCTCAGGTGGAACATCTAAGCTCAGCACCATGGTGATTTAATTCTGCTGGTGTTAAGTTGAACACCAGTGTTTAATCTATAACACCACTGTTTATTTTAGCATGTTTCCCCAAATAGTAGCAGTTATATTTCATTTTTATTGAGAAATATAAATATACAATTATATACATTATATATATGTTTTATATTATATATTATATATATTACAGATTGTATTATGTATTATATATTATATATTATGTATTATATATTATATATTAGAGAGATCATGTTTTGTATTTATGATTTCACTAATATCTGTCTTAGTTATTTTTCTGTCAGGGCAAAACACACTGACACTCACAACTTAAGGAGAAAGAGTTCATTTCAGCTCGTTTTGTAGACATTTCAGACAGTCAGATGGTGCCAAAGTAGGGTGGCATGGCAGAGCAGCACCTCAGAGGAAAAACAGTTCATGGCAGGGCAGGTAGAAAGCAGTAAAGCAATGAAGCAGCAAGCAGCATCAACAAGCCTCTTTTTCCCTTTCATCCCATTTAGGCTATAAGCCTTTTGCGTGGAGCCACCCATATCTAGGGTGGGTCCTCCCATTATCTACACCCAGAACTATGCTAATTTTAATCAATGAACTAATTTAGTACCACATGCCCTTCATTCCACGTGCCCTCCATTCCAGTATTAGATGCTCTAGATGCAGCCAGCTCCATAAAGCTCCACCTTTGAGTGTATGAGGCTTTAGGAAGACATCTAGATACAAACCATACCAATGTCCTTTGTCTTTTCAGAATCATTGCTCATGGAGAGTAAGATTTTCTATGAAATATAAAATTTACTTAACTCATTTTATTTTACATGTACTCATATGGCACCTAACATGTGCTATGCAGTTTGGAAGAATTTCACAAATATTCACTTCTTTAATATACAAAAGAACCTATGAAGTTGAAAACTGAAGTATTACACAAGTAGGTAGCAAAGGAACTGAACTATTAAGCAGCAGAGATAGAATTTGACCCTTTTTAACTATGAAGTTCAAAGTCTATTATTAGCCACTGTCAATGCTGCCACTAGATAAGTCTACTTTTTGATATTTGCTTCTATTTTATATAACACTATAATACATGCTTCTCTGGACAGCTGCACTAGTGAAATGCTAAAGTGTCAACAACACCAGAATTATATAACATTTAAATAGCTAATAAAGTGGAGGCATGATTATTTCAGTTATGTGGTTTTCTTATTATCTTGGTCCTTCTACTGCTTAAAACACCCTTGTCTTTGGCTCCTTTCTCTTGTTTCTAAACTAGTATCAAACTCATGACTTGAAGTGTATGACAATATCTCTCACCAGTTTGAGTCTAACTGTTCCCTTTTTATGGACTGGAGGCAGAGTCTCACTACATAGTACAGGCTGGTCCTAAAATTGCTATGTAACCCAGCCTGGCTTCAACCTGTAGATCTTCCTGCCTCAACCTCCCTGGTGATAAGATTACAGGTGTATGCCATCAGGCCCACATTGGTCCATTCATTCATTCATGAAAGCTAGACAAATTCATCTTGAGTTTTGTTATGCATGGATTTTTTAAATCACAGTGTCCTAAACTATATCCCTTAACTCACCTTGCAAACATGTCTCTGCTCTAATATTTTATTTCTCTTAACAGCAATATTATTTTAGAAACCTCAATTATTTTTTTTTACTTTTATCCTTCTTTTTTCCTCTAACTTCCTAAAAGTTAACTTTTTGCTTCTGTGCTACCATATAAACTTTAGTAAGTCCCTAATACCTTAAAAATAAACTTCAAAGCCACATGCCATAGCATGTTTGTACTACTAGCTACACAGGAGGATCACTTGACTTCTGAAGTTTGCAGTCAGCCTATGCAACATACTGAGACCCAATCTCAAGAAAAGAAGAAGAAGAAGAAGAAGAAGAAGAAGAAGAAGAAGAAGAAGAAGAAGAAGAAGAAGA
>PVJX010052150.1:0-10063 GCA_004027295.1 Dolichotis patagonum | reverse complement strand
GGCACACTCCTACTTCTATGTAGTACCTAAAGTAGTCAAATTCATAGAAGCAGAAAGTAAAATGGTCATTTTCAGGAACTGAAGGGAAGAATAAATGTGGGCAGCTGCTCAATGGGCATGGAGTCTTAGTTATGCAAGATGAAAAAGTTCTAGGTATTTATTGCACATCAAAGTACATATAATTAACATTACTTGTACTATACACCTAAAAGTTTGCAATGAAGGTGAGTTTCATGTCAACTGCTTTTTTAAAAAATAATTACAGAAAAGCATGAATCAGAAATGTGTTAATATTCCACTGAGAAGAGAGGAAGTCAAGAATGTTACTTATATTCTTACCTAGATAAAAGATCACACAACTGGGCTGGGGATTTAGCTCAGTGGCTGAAGTGCCTACCTGGCAAGCGCAAGGTCATGAGTTCGATCCCCGGTACCAAAAAAAAAAAAAAATCACACAACTTACACAGAGAAAAATGAAATCTAGGTTTTCAAATTTTCCTGCCTCAAACATTTACATCAAAGAGCCTTGCATAGCTCAACAGAAGAGATAAAGAAGCTGTAGCCTCCTCATAACCCTAAAATATCAACCATGGTGAAAATTTTAGGTATAAATTAAATATATTTTAGACTGGTTTAAATTCAGGGATATAGCTCAGTGAGATGGCTCTTGGTTTGGTCTCCAATACTGGAAAAAAAGTTTGAGGGAAAATTGAATTAAAATTGAGTCTAAAAATTGAATTACAAATCTGAGTGTATATATATTGTGAGGTATAGACAAGTCTGACCAACGTTTCTTTGGTTCTGTTCAAGCCAAAGTTCTGAGGGATCCAAAATTCTGACTCTGTTTCCTGAAAGTTGTCTCAATGCATGAAAAGAACCATGAAGATTCAGTTTGGAAAGATTCAGTTTGCTGTGTGTCTTTGGATATTCTTCAATTTTGACATAGAATTATTAAAATACAATGAAGGCATTATATCGTACACCCATAATCTCCTTTTTGTCTTTGGAAATACACACTGATCCTACACATACTTAATAAGTCATGAAGTCCCTTTTCCTCTCAATTACTCTGTAACCTTTTATCTTCATTTAAATACATAAATCAGTATTAGAGACGAATGGTATGGAGAATGGCAAAGCCTGGAGAAAGGGCTAATTAATGTAACAACAGAGTAGGCAGGATTTCTGAAAACTTTGTAATTTTATATAATTATGTAAAAACTGTCACCAAAACCCCTCAAAAGGATGTTCTTATGTGCTGACATTTGTTCTATAGTTCGTTGCAACTATACAATTCTGTCTCTCACATTTTACCTATTAAATTCATCTCTGGGGAAAGTGCCAAAGCCACTTATTTGTCCTTCACAGCTCTCCATAGTAGGTGACCCTCTCAGTTGTACAGGCCTGTATTGCTGCACCATTTATGTTTCCCAATCTTTTAACTACTGCTTTGAGCTTTTCCTGATATGCTTCCTTGTTACCTCAATGTAGCTAGGCTGGGTCAGCCAGGTTACAGATTTAGGCATCTAATAACAATTAATTATCTCAAGGATTAAAGAGTGATAATAGTTTCAAGTATGGGTCTTCTAGAAAACATCTAGATCTCAAAGGCCAACACAACATCTATGCCTAGGTTACTCAGTCTTAAAAACTGAAAAAAAATTAGTTAAAACTTGCTATTTCTCAGACATTAGTAAAAAATATTTGAAACATGTGTATAACATTTTTAAATAAAATTATTTCTTAAAGCCGTTGAACATATTTGCAGTGCCCTTCTAAGGATTTTACTGGAATCTTTGCGTGACCATGAGATGCATAAGCTCTGCTTTAGACAAATGTCATAGTGCAACATGATTTGAAGGGAGCTATGCACAAAGGCAGAGAATTCAACGGTTCACATCACTGCTACTCACTAACTGTACGACCTCTGACTAACGGTTTAACCCACCTAAATGTAGTTTCCTTAATTATAAAATGGAGATCATAGTAGAGAATTACGAAAACTAAACGAAAAAAGGAAAACAAAGCACTTGCCTAGTAAGTACATAAAGAACTCAATATATCTTAACTATTATTATTAACCAGTAAGTTGTCTACTAAATATATTTTCTAACTTTATCATCAGTAGTGACTATAATTTTTTTTAAATTAAGGAAGTATTGTAGCCCATGGGGCTAAAAAAAAAAAAAAAGTATTGCAGCACCAATAGACTTACTACATTTTGGTTATTATATTCAAAATGAATATGATTTGTTTCCTTCTGATTACATAAAATATATAGTTACATTCAAATTAAAAAGAAAACTATAAAGGAAAATGGGAAAATAACCCATTTAAATAACACAGAGATTTATATTATTATTACTTTAATGTATATCTTAAAACATTCTTATTTGATAACAGGATTATTATACCTCTCTTGTTGATATATAATTGTAGAGCTCTTTTTTCAGGACCTGTATTCATAAACAAGCTATAAAAATGAAAAGATAACTCTTGATTTTCGGAGAAGCCAGAGACTAGAGACAAAAATGCTAGCCCCAAACTGCTGGAGTCCACTCTCTCCCAAGAAATGCTATATCTTGGCTTCTATATCTGTGGAGAAATCATAAATATTAAAGGTGTTCATATACAAAGTACTTTAAACAGTGCCTAGTATATAAGTGGTATGTAAAAGCTACTATTACATATGGCATATGAAGATGTCCCAAATATAGTTACATAAATAAAAAGTAACTCATAGTATTACCTAAGTGTAATTTTAACTCATTTGTGTAAACAAAAAACTATGTATCTATTTATGTCTCTACAGAAGAAGACATTTTTGAAAGGTTATAAAAATAGAATTGCTAACATGATTATCTTGGGGGAGATTTCTACCCACTCTACAATGTTTCAATTGTTAAACATAACTATGCATTGTATTATTAAGAAATCAGTAAAAATTGTTTAATTTTAAAAATATACTTTTGAGGTGAAAAATATGAAAAAAAAGAAGGAAAACAGAGAAACAACCAAACACTTGGTTTTCAGAAAGATGGTCATAGTTATGAGGTTGTCATGGTAAGAAAGAGTTTAGAATTTACAACACTGATGGAAGTATGTTATAGTAAACCCAAAGTTATAATTTCCTCTTCTAAGAAGAAATCATTCACGTGATTTAAAGAAAAATATACAAGAGGAAAAGAGAACTTCCAACTGCTTTTACAAATGTCTCAGGGGTGGTGGTGGCCTGGACTTGTAATCCTAGATACTTTGGAAGATAAACCTAGAAGAGACTGGCCTAGGCTCTTTAGCCAGATCCTGTCTCAAAGTAAGAACAGAAAGAGTGTGCAACTCAGCACTCCTTACACTCAATCTCCAGTATCACAGGAAAAAGAAGCTGCTGGGGAAGTCCAAAGATGGCAGACTGGTAGGTAGCAGGAGAGGGACCCTCTCTAAGAGAGACAGCTCAAATGCCAGAATAGAACACCCTGGAGAGACCCAAACAGAGAGAGATAGACTCTCACAAGCCAGGAAGAAACTAAAGTGCAAAAAACTGCTCAAATATGAGGTCCTGGGGCTACCATTAGAGAAGCTAAGAACAGCAAGCATGGTGCCCTTCTCGAGCCACCTGAATTCCTGCCGGAGACCTGACCAACCGATCCGCGCCAAAGCAACTGGCTTGAGCCGCCGGAGCATGAAGCTGAACAGCCCTGCATGCAGCTCACCCGGACCCGGCCCTGCACGGGACCCACCCAGGGGCACCGTGAATTCACACCGCAGCCGCACTGAAGTTGGAGGTCGGGGAGCCCAGCAGTTCACGGGGACCGGCATCAACACGCGGTGAGTGATGGGAATAAGACCCTAACACGGGAAAGGGGCAACTGACTGGACGACATGTTGCATTTGGGCAGGAGAACCCTAACTCCATAAGGAAGTGGCTTCAGTTGGTTGCTCCCCTTGCCGAGTGGATTGGTGGAATCTGCTTGGACTGGGCCATGCCCCTGGCTGGGACCCAGTGAGTCGCTACAAATTATTTCCCTGAGATCAGCACACACTGACACAGTGAAGTCAACCTGCAAAGGTTGACTGGCCCAGAGGAGAGGAGCCAGCGCACACTGAACTTGCTTGAACTTTAATCTCTGATAGTCGACACTAAAGAGGGCAAAATCTCCTAGCCTGCATGCTCTAGAGGAGCCTTAACCAACAAGAAAAGGGGCTGGGAATTACACTGTACACGTTTATGGAAGGAAACAAAAACATGATGAAAGGGAGAAATAAGAAAAAACCCCCAGACCCCAACCCTGAGAACATTGATCCAGGAGAGGTAAATACAAAAGAGACTGAGGGCAGCAAACATGCAACATCAAACACAGCGTTAGTGGACATAAAGAGATATCTTCAGGACCTCGTAAGCGGGACCAAAACTGAAATATTAATTCAAATTAAACAAGAGATAAGTAGATTAATAAAAGAAAGGCTGAGCACCTCTCAAGAAGACACAGACAGAAGAATGGAGGAACAGAAAAGGAGAGAAAAATTTATGAAGAATACAAAAAAAACCCTAGAATTCATGAAGCAGATTCAAAGAGATTATCAGGAAACTAAAGACTCCATAAAAAGCTGGCAAAACTGCTTGAAAGAAACCAAAGATAGACTATCAAAAATTGAACACAGGCTTGCAATCTCTGATCACAAAAGGGAAGATCTCTTAAAAATAACAAGGGAGCAGGCAGTAACTATACAAATATTGGAAGATGACAAGAGTATCTATAACTTAAGAATAAAGCATGTGAATGAAGAAGCAGGAGTCAAAACAGAGGAATTACAAAGGCTATTCACAGAAATTATTAAGGAAAATTTCCCAAGCATAGAAAAAAGAAATGATATGCAGATGTATGAAGCATACAGAACTCCAGCCACCTACAACCCAAACAGAGCTACACCCAGACACATAATAATCAAGATCCCAGAAATTCAATATAAGAACAGAATACTAAAAGCCATCAGAGAAAAGAAACAGATCACCTATAAAGCAAAACCCATCAAAATCACGGCAGACTTCTCGACACAGACCATCAGGTCAAGAAGAGCTTGGAGTGAAGTAATTCAAGCCCTGAAAGAGAACAACCTCCAGCCTCAATTGATGTATCCTGCAAAACTCTCTCTAGAAATTAATGGAGAAACAAGATGCTTCCATGACAAAGAGGAACTTGGAGAATTTGTGACCACCAATCCAACCCTACAAAAAATACTTAAGGACATTTTTGAGAGAGAGCACAAGAATATGAGCATTTCAGGAACAGTGGCAGAGAGGCCTCAGTGAACGGGACAGATAGTGCAGTGGAACAGAAAAATAGACAACCAATGTCAGAAAAACAGAATAGCAGAAATAAGGCAGAGAAGATTGGCTGTAATCTCTAGTATAGATGGCCTTGAAATATTAACAGAGAGAAACACAGGCAGAGTAGATCAGGACATAGGGTCCATTGAGATGCTCTATATAGGGAGGCAGTGGGACCCAAAACAAGCAGTGTACCCTATGGGAGTGAAAGGAGAGGAATTGTCTTAAAAAGGGAGGCAGAGGATATTGTTAATTGGGTAACAAGATTTAAAATTTACATTATTCTCACCACTCTGCTTGGATGGATTGCGTGCTGTTCCAGTTTGTCTACTTACACTAGACTTGAGGACATGGTCAGCTATCCCAAAAATAAGAGAACATATTATGGTAATCATCCCTAATTTTCCTATCAACTTAATCTGAAGCCCTTTATAACTTATACTGTCTTATTATGACTGATCTTATTTGAATCTGGTTTGTTAGATTGCTACTTTGTATTGACTGATTTTATTTAAATCTGTTATGATTGATAGCATCAAATCTAAGAGTATAGGCAACTACACTGAAGATGACAAGATTCACTAAGATACCCATTCTGGTTTGATTATTACTTGCTTTTGAAGTCTTATAATGTCTCCAATGCTTTGTTTTTATTAATGTTGTTATATACTGCTGAGACATGGTAACCATTGTAGATCACATTGTATTGCGGGTTTATGTGACTTTTTTGCTTCATGCTTTTCTAGGAATTGTTTTGTTTTATCTTGCTTTGTTTTGTTTTTACCTCTAATACAGAAAGGATAGATGTAGTGACTCATGCATGTGTAGAGCTTATAAACAGTTTACGAGAACCAACTATATAACACATGTTGAAATGAACAACTACTTTGAAGAAAAAGAGACACTACAGTACCCAGTGCTGATTCCATAATGTCATGATGTGAAATCCAGCAAAACTCACTTTTTGTTCTACGTGATTTTAGCTTGTTTTGTTTTGCTTTGTTTAAGTTCAACACACATGAAGGTATGGACAGCTGTTTTGAGGAGAATGAGTGACGCTATGACAGCCATTCTTGGCTTCCCTAATGTCTGGTCTTGAAGACCTGAAATACCCTCCTCATCCTGCTCAGATCAATTCCATATTATGTTGTTTCATGTGAATTCCCTGTATGTGACGATATGGACAACTATTGGAAAGAAAACAAGAGTCAATATGATAGAGAGTGAATATCTCCGATTGTCTAGTTTTGAAATTTATGTCTCTTACATTGCTTTCTTGTGATCCACTTTGTTCTGTTTTGTTGTTTAATTTTACCCTTTTGATATAATTGCATGTATATTTGAGTGGGTAAGATGGATGACCATATTGCTGTTTTTATCAGATCGTGGAGCAGAACTGTTAACAAGCAAGATCATGTCTCAGTGCAAAACAAGACCCCAGCTTGTTGCATCTGAAACTGATCATTTTGTCAATGGCATAGGAAAATTGTTGAAATATAAAACTACTAAATAATAAAAAAAACATAAGTTAGTTCACTTTTGTATTACTGGGGCAAGAATGTCATACTATTAAATGCCTTTAATTCCCAAATTATGTATATTCTGCCTGGTTTATAGAGGAATAATCTTTATAAGATTTAAAAGTTCCAAAACAAAGTTTCAGAAATGTGTTTTATATGGTATTTCCAGACTTTCTTTCTGGGGATGAATTTGTTTACATGATAGCCTATGAGAAATAATAAATGTATATTTATATTATTTAGCCCAGTTATGCATAGACTGTGATTTAGCACTGCAGATACATAGAGATGGCTTGAATTGAATTCTTGGAAAGTTAAAAAATACTGTATCTTATGTCTTGGTTACTTTTCTCTCATTGCTGAGACAAAATATCCAACACCTGAAATGAAAGAAGAAAAGTTTATTTAGCTCATTTTTTGTGGAGGTTTCTGTGCATAATCAGCTGGCTCCAAGGCAGGGTGGCATGGCACCGGGGGCAACACTGCAAAGCAGCAGCCAGCAAAAGCAGCCAGAGCAAAAATCAGGGGAAGAGCAAGCCTTTTTCCTCCCTTGTATTGTATACAGGCCCCCTCCCCCAGGGCCGGTATAGCACTCACAAAGATCTCTGTGCCCTCCTCTTGCACAGGATGAGGATATTTACAAAGTAAGGACCCTGGCTCCCTGCTGAGTCTCTTAGTTAAACTTTTAAACTCCTCGGATTGACACAATGTATCAACCATAACATCTTAGCTCTCCCAAATGCCATTTCTGTCCTATGTCTCTCTCAAATGTCACCAGTTACATACCAAAACCCAAGCTGATGACTAAACTGCATCTATTGTTATGTCATCCAGAACTTTATGATAATGTATCATGTCACATTTTTTAGGCTGCAGTTTAAAGGGCATTTTCTTTTTCAGAGTAAAGCCTACTATGTTATCTAAAAATGAAACTGAAGGATTACTGCACAACTACCTGTGATTTTATTTATTGCTGCTGCCTTAAGAAACAATGAGTAAACACTTCAAATTATGTCATAAGACTTCTTATGACAACCTGTTCTGCCATCTCATTGAAAAAATTATTAAGAAACCCTCCTTGCAATTTTTGAGTCAGTGGGGCTACCACTGTTACGAACCTAGGATTTACAGGACACTGGCAAAATTCCTGAGGTCTATTGACTTGAATGGCTTTGACTTGCTTCTCGCAGATTATATTGCATTTGTGGAAAAATCAAGACACTGTTTTGAACAAAGTTTTTATCATGAATTTACTGAAATATGTGTGAATACGATTTTGTACTGGGTTTTTGTCAGAAAATGTAATCCTGATTGTGTGGAATTGATGCTCAAGAAGACAAAGAACTATCTTCCAGACAAAGATTATCACCTGGCACTGATATGGAGGTAATACCCTTATACTGATATAGGGGAATGAAACTCCCAACCTACTATACATCCAGTAAAAGTCCATGTTCTCTAAAATAAAAGAATGGATTTTAGGAACAACAGAGGTTAAGAGTTAAATATAATTATTGAGAGAAAGAAAGCTTCAGTCTGAGAGACAGAAGGGGTCTCCAGTGGGTTGCCAAAGACCAACTTTTCTAGGGACTTTTATAGAGTAATACCACAAAATGAGAGTCCAAGTTGGGGAAAACCTGGGAACTTGCAAGGTAGGCATAACGTGGGACAGAATTATGGTTAACCGATAAGATTAATTGCTCAGGTAAAACTGATTAAATCAGGAACAAATGGAAAAGTGAGTCCCAGTAAGAGGCATGCTTAAAGAGCAGTGACTCTTCCCTTAGGGAGTTGGAATGGTGACTCCTGGCTTTCTCAGAGTGATAGAGACTTATTTAGAATATCAATCTGTAGGATGTGGGTGCATTTGTTTGATCTTGTCTTGAGGGCTGGCCCACAGCAGGAGGTGCCTGTCTCCCCATCAATTCCAAGGTATCTGAACTTCTGCACTGGCTCCTTGGAGGACCTAGCCCTGTCTGACCGCCTATAATATTTCTATGTAACTCAACTGCCTGTAACAATATGTTTTTACCATAGAAAGAAAGTTACTTTTAGGAGATTACAATGCTTCTTTTTACAACTAATATGTATAGTGGCTATATATGGGCAGAAATCTTGACTTAATTACTCATTTGTTCAGTCCTTTATCCCATCGCTGTGTATTCATTGAATGCTACCTATAAGCACATTATCATGTAGCAAGAAATTATTAGTGGTTCTTCTTTATAGAGTTTACATGTCAATGCTAACTGCAATGCAGTGTTACAAAATGCAGATTTCGCTGTAGGCAATTTCTTTTATGTAATACTGTGATCTCTTCTTTTGAGAAACTGACTTTCAAAGCACAATTGATAATACATATACATCTTCACTTAGTAATATTTATTAAACACAACTGCTCGCAATTTTTATGTTAAACATGGATAAATTTGACACTGATTCTCTACATTTGAGTAAAATAAAAACAAGTCCCTGATGCGATCTGTTATAAGGTCAAATTTAGTGACCATTACTGAGGATCTTATGAAAATAAAATCTCCCTTGTGACCTCTTTATATCATCTGCAATATACATTCTCAAGTTACCTTGTCCATACTAAGTCCAATTTATTCTTTGGTTTTAGGTATTAGCATAACTAGAAAAGATGCACATTTGTTCACTAGTTCAATACAATATTTATTCATCACCTTATTAGGTGCATAGTACTGTACTATGAATGTCAGGAACAGGCATGCAAAGAAAGACAATGTAGATAGGATCAGATGAAGATTAGACTACTTAGGTTCTACCTGAGACAGATTTTTCTTAATTAAATATCACTGTGCTATTGGAGAACCAACAGACTGTACTTTATGATTACACAAGTACATGCACTGATAGCTGTGGTTTGAAACTATCAATAAATAAAACATCCAAACAGTACTTTTGTTGTTTTAAGTAATCATTATATGTGTAACTGCAGCAGAGATCAGCCATTTCTAAAGCCAAATATCACTAGCTGGGCTAAGTAATGTAATGGGTATATGTAACCTTGGCAAGCTCATGGGAAAGACTGAGAAAATTGACAGAATTAAGTATGGAGCAGAAGGAAAACTGAATGAAAAAATGAGAGAAATAAAAAGTGGAACATGAGAAAAGGTCATTAACAACCTTTGGAGGCCCAGGAAGTCTCCCAGAAAGCAGCATCTCAGGCTGTCCCTTTGGGACCCGAAACTCC
>PVJX010052149.1:0-10071 GCA_004027295.1 Dolichotis patagonum | reverse complement strand
AACACAACAAAACAGAGCAAAGGGGATCACAAGAAAGCAATGTAAGACATAAATTTCAAAGCTAGACAATTCGAGATATTCACTATCATATTGACTCTTGTTTTCTTCCAGACAGTTGTCCATATTGTCAAATATAGGGAATTCACATGAAACAACCTAGTATGGAATTGATCTGAGCAGGACAAGGAGGGCATTACAGGTCTTCAAGACCATACATTAGGGAAGCCATGAATGGCTGTCATAGTGTCTCACATATTTTCATTTTTCTTAAGTAATACCTATAAATGAAATTGTTGCCTCAGTTGGCAATGGTATGTTTACTTTAATGGTAATAATATTTTATATTCCCATCAGCAATGTATGAGTGTTTAGTTGTTTCACATGCTCCCTACATGTGATATTACTGACCTTTTAAATGTTAACCATTTTGATGGATATATAGTCACATTTCCTTATAGTTTTCATTTTCATTTTTTCCAATGACTAGTACTGACTATCCATATATTTACTTTTGTGAGGTGTTTGACTTTTAAAAGTTTTGTATGTAATTGTGGAAAGAAGTGTTTTGTCAGATATATGTATTGCAATATTTTCTTCCTATAGCATGCTTTCTGAATTGTTGTGGACTGAATCTTAATTGTTTTCCCAGAGGCCCATATGCTAGAAGCTGGCTGCTGGCCTCTGGTGGCAGAACCTCTAAGAGTGGTGGCAGACTTATGGCACATGTGCTGCACCCAGCTGTTATCACTGAAAGCTCTAAAAGGTTCGTTGTCACTTCTCCAGAAGGCAGAAGCCTAGTGGATGGAAGTTAGGCCACTGGAAGAATGCTTTTGAAGAAGCTATTGGAACCCTGTTACCTTCCTCTATTTCACTTCCTGTACGCCATGAGGTGAGCAGCTCTTCCATTTTGCACTTTCATCATGATACTCTTTACTATCACAGCCCCTTAACCAATGAAGCCAGCTGATCATGGAATGAAGTTGTAACAGAAAATGGCCCACCCAGGCAGTATACTTCAGGTTCTTAGTTGCCCAGGTAATAATTCCTGTTGCAGTTCCGGTTGCTTCTGTCTCTTAGAAGTGGCTGGTCACTATCACACATATTGTAAAAACCAATCAAAGCCGGCAAAGTATTCTACCTCTGTATTCCACCTTTTACAACCCCATAAAAACCTTATTCTCTGGACCTTTGAGGCCTGACATTTTGAAGGACAAGTGACTCCCTGTCAGTGTCTATCCAATGTTAAATAAATCTGTCCCCAAATCCTGGGTGTTGTTTTGGTGTTTTTGCTTGCTGTTGCAAAACCACGAGCCAAAATAAACTTTTTTTTTTTTGGTAGGGATAATGGTTTTGTATCCAGTGACACACAGAGATAAATTCTCTTTTTTTTTTTAATTTTTTTATACACAGGGTCTTATTGCTGGGCATGGTGACACATACCTATAATCCCAGCCCTCAAGATGCTAAGGCAGAAGAATCACAAGGTCAAGGTCAGCTTGCAATATAGTGAGACCTCAAACAGTTGCTCAGGCTGTCTTCAAACCTGTGATTATTCTACCTCAGACTCTCAAATAACTGCAATTACAGGCATACATAACTGTCCAAGGGTCCAATTTTTTATGTGTTAATTTTCATATCAATCCCTTGTAAGTATTTATCAAATTTATAAAGAAAGAAACTAAGGGCCAGAGAAGTTACCTATCTTGCATGAGAATATTCAGCTAGAATCCTAATATACATTTCTACTCACAGGGTCAAATTTTTCCTCCTCCTCTAAACTTTTAGAATTTTCACTCTTTTCTTCTTCGTTTTGTTGTTCAGCATATTGCAGAATCCATTCTTTCATATTTACTTCCACATTTTTTTCTTCCTTTTTTGGCTAGAAAGAGAAAAAAATCTGAAAAGCTGAAGTTAGAAAATGTCAAAACTATCAAGGGTCTGCTTTTATAATTCTTACTAAAAAAACAGCTGACACATAAAAGTACCTAAATCATATTCTTTATTATTCAGTGAAGGATAAACTAAATGCAATACTATTTTAAGAAATTTAAACTTGCAAAATCCAATAATGTTTGCATAAAGGGATAAATGGAATAAAAGGAATATTGTTAAAAACTAGTTTATCCCTTGAAAACAGAAGTGTTATAAGGATATAATGCCCTAATGAACTATTCCTCCCAGTAGCCATGTCCTTCTAATAACTCTTTCAGGTACTCTGGCCTTGGCTATGTGAATTGTGTCAACCAATGCAGGTGCTTGATAAGAATTTATACAGCAGGGCTCACCATTTTTAAATATAGTTGGTTTTCTATATCTGTGGATTTAACCAACCTTCACAAAATACCTAGAAAAACATTGTATCTATACCGAACATATAACTTTTACTTGTCGTATTTCCCAAACAATATAATGACTATTTAACACAGCATTGATGTTAGAAGTCTGACTCCTCAGAGACCATCATGTGGGAAGAAGTCTAAGCTAATCATACAAAGTGACCACACAGAGAAAGGATGCCTCCCAGTCTCCAGGAGAGCCCCAAGTCATGTGAGTAAGAAGCCCTAGCAGGTAACCTCTTAGGACAGAAATGTTCAGCTAGGCATGGCCCAGACTGCAATATCATGAGAAATAATACACTGCTAGTTCAAACCACAGCCATTTGGGATGGTTAGTATGCAGTAATAGAAAACTGAGATAGACAATAATAAAAAAGTTTGGTAAGACATTTTTTTTTTGTACTGGGGATCGAACTCACGACCATGCACTTGCAAGGTAGGCACTTAGGCCTCTGAGCTAAATCCCTGGCCTAAAACATTTATTTTTAAGAAATAAAAATATTATAGAAACCTCCATATTCTTATGCACTACATTTGCTTTTTTCTGATAAATTACAAGTTTAATTCTTCAATTACCTTAATCTTACGGTCTTCGGCTTTTTTGGTTTTAATTTGCAATGGAGGTGAAACAGTAGCTTGTATTTGAGGACACTGAAACTTTGGCCTATTTTTAGGTTGCTGCTCCTCAAATTCCTGACTGAATCCTTCAGGAAGTGCATCTTAAGATAAAACAAACTATATTAAACATAAACATGCATACAGTACATAAAATACACAAATATTTGTTAAGCACACACATAAAGCTCTGCCACAACTTAGTGTACCTATGTTTCTTCTATTCTTCATCTCCCTAGAAATCCCGTAATGAACCTGATGTATATTTGTTGAATTAGAAATGGGCATATTAGGGGCTGGGAATTTAGCTCAGCGGCATAAGCACCTGCCTTTCAAGCGCACAGTCATGAGTTTGATCCCCGATACCAAAAAAAAAAAAAAAAGAAATGGGTACATTCGTAAGATGATAGCTAGTTCATCCTTTACTTGCCACTTATTTCACCCTCACTATCTTAGGCTCCTAAATTTTCATTAAAAAGTCTTTACTGCCCCTCATTCTTTGGCTTTGTTATAGCACACAGCAGTATTCTTGTATTATTATTAAATTTATTGGTACAATTTAGATATGCCTAATGATCATATTCATCATAGGAAAGTTGTACCTGCATATGAGATATCTTTTTTTAACACCAAGTACATTTATTAGAAAAGAACAAAGTTATGAAATATCCTCATATCTTTCCTAATTAGAAATAAAAGAAAACTGAAAACAAAATAATAAAGATCAGAAAACAATCCCTTATCAAAACACCAACATCATTTTTCATACAAATTAACATTTTGATTCTTACATTTCTTTAGAAATACAAAAGATTCAGAACAACTTCAATAAAAGAACAAAATTAGAGCTCCAATCTTCTGCAATCCTATGATTTATTACAAAGTTACACCAATTATGACAAAATGGCATTGATATCAAGATCGACAAACCAGCAAATATATCTTGATAACCTTGGTTTTTCTCCAGTTCTCTTCTCTCTTCAACCCTGCTTCCTCTCCTTATTTACAAATTTCATTCCTAATTTATGCTTCTGTTAGCAATTTTTTTCTTTTCCCTTCCTTTCTTTCCTCCTCTACCCTTCCTAGCTCCCCTTTCTTTTGAACAATTTCTCCCTATTTCACAATACCCATTATACACTTTGGTCCATATTTACATTTTTGGTTTCTCGTACCAGAGAATGTGATAGTTACACATGTGACTGACATTTTTCACTTAAAAATATGGTCTTAAGGTGCATCTATTTTCCTTGAAATATCTCAAGCTTATGGTTGTTTATGGTTGAGTAGTACTCCAGTGTATTAAAAAAAAAAAACTCATTTTTTTAAATCCATTCCTCGGTTGGTGGGCATTTGGATTGTTTCCAAGATTTAGCTACTACAAACTGGTTTGCTATAAACATGGGTGTGCATGTATCACTGTGGTATGATGTTTTTAATTCTTCCAGTAATATACCTAGAAAAGGAATAGCTGGGTGGAATAGGACCTCTAATCCTAGTTTTTTGAGCAATCTCCATGCTGATTTCCACAGTGGTTTCACCAGTTTATACTCCCACTAACAGCAGAGAAGGGTTACTTTTCCCCTACAGCCCCTTCAGCATTTGTTATTGGTTGTCTTCATGATAACAGCCATTATTTCTGAAGTAAGGTAGAATGTCAGTGTTGTTTTAATTTGCAACTCTTGAATGGTTCTAGTATTCTCTTTTGCTTTGTTTTTGTTTTGTCTTTTTGAGACAGAGTCGCTCTTTGCAGTTCAGGCTGGCCTTGAGCTCACTTTGTAGCCCAGGCTGGTCTTGAACTTGCAACTCCTCCCTCAGCCACTTGAGTGCTGGTGGTAGTATTCTTAATCTACCATAAAAGCTATCTGTAGTCTAGATGCTTGCAAAAGATTAAAACCATGCCTGTTTAATCAAATATTAATATCCAAGGACAGCCCTAATTTCTAAATCAAAACCCTAAAGACAAAGCCTAACAGGTTTCAGACAGGCAAGTTTGGGAACATGTACTGTAAAATGACTATAAACAAGTGTTTATTAATTTTTAAAATTTATTTATTTTTGTGGTGCTAGTGATTGAACCCAGGGCCTTGCACATGCAAAGCAAGAGTTCTACCACTAAGCTACATCCCCAGCCCTAACAAGTGTTTATAAGCAACAGACAAAAAATAAATTTCCTCCAGAGACCACATCTGGAGAATATAATGAAAAGAATTAACAATATTTAAAAAGTAATATTTAAATATTTAAAAAGTATTTTTAATATTTAAAAAGTAAATAATAATAGTGAATAATAATAATAAAGTGAATAATAGAGAATAATAATAATAGTGAATAATAGTGAAAAGTTTTAAGCACAAATCAAAAAGGATGATACAAATATTGACGCTATTTCAAAATGTTTTAGAGACTGAAAGAATTTCATGACAATATTGTTTACCATCTGAAAGGTTTAAACAGAGCCAATCCAAAGCAGAATGAAGATCACCTCCATGCAAGAGTGTATTGGTCATGGCATCTTCAATGTCCTTAGTCTTAAATGAAAATGCTTGTAATGCCATGTATAAATCCTATGAAAAGAAAACATAAAAACCCCTTCATTTGTCAATTTTCTCTTCTTTTGTACCCGATTTTATTTTCATTCATTTTAAACCAGAAACTCTGGCCAAATTATAATTTTAAAAATAGTTTTTTGGTGGGGAGTGGAGAGGAGGTGCTGCTTCGTGGTACAGTGTTTGCTCAACATGCACAAGGTCTTGAGTTCAGTGTTCAAGCTCCAGCACTACACACACATACGCACGCACGCACGCACGCACGCATACACACAGAGAAAAACACCTATGTATACATCTTCCCATTCTCCAAATTAAAAAGCTAATGTGTTCAATATAATGAGAGTTTGGGAACTATAGAAATCTTTTTTAATAACCTAACAATACTCTTTTTAATGTAGTATGTTCACTTTCATTATTTTATTATAATTTTGTATAAAATACTTTAACATTATAACATACGCATCCTTTCAAATTATTAGAAACTTTTACAGCACTTTTAATAGTTACATAATATACCACTGAGTACATTTTCCTGTGAATGAACTTAGGATTTATTTTATCATAAGGAGTGCTTTAACAACAACATCTTTATATATAAACATAAAGCATTTTGATATACTTTCAACAATAAGATCTTTACAGTGAGGCAGAACTGGATTCAAATTTGGCTTTGCTCATTCTGCTATTTATTAATTACTAATCTTAGGATATAACTTGTCATCTTTCCAAGCCTCAATAGAAGCCAAATATATCTACTTTGTACAACTGTCATCTCAGAGAAATGTAAGTAAAGTACCTGGCAGAGTTTAATATATAATGTAATCTGGTCAATGTAATTTAGTTTTTGTATCATTTCATTGTGTGAAATTATATCAGGCACAATTTTCTATGCTTGGAGATGCAGGCCATCTATATGAGATCTTAATGGAAACTGAAAAAACCATTTCCATCTCATCTTAAAAATGCCCGTTATAAATAAGAAACTTTAAAAAAAAAGTTTGCAAAATACCTGTAATTTTTTGGCAGTAAGTCTTCCAGAAATCACCCCTTTGTCATTATTTTGCTTTTTATGTTCATTGATCACTCCAATAATTCTTTGCTCTAGCTTGTTATTAATTACCACCTGTTGAAGCCAAAACGGTTACAGCAATTAGAAGCTAAGCTATTAAAAAAAATTAGAAGAAAACTCAGCTTTTATATTCCTATCAAAAGAACCCAAGTTTTCAGCTAACCACAGGTAGTTTTTTTTTCTTTTGACTGTCATTCATTTGACTACATACTTAAAAAAGCATGGGATATGGAAAAAAAAAAAACAATGATGACATGTGGAAAAAAAAATCCTCATGTAAAGCTTCTATAAAGTCAGTGTCTCAAGACATGGTCCTTGGATCACCCTTGAGTTGCTACGACAAAGATACCCTAAACATACTGAATCAAAATCCTTGGGAGTGAAATCCAGAAATTTGCTTTAACGTAAACCAATATAAGCACAAAGTCTGACAGAATGAATGTTACACTAAAAAAAGGTAACATCAAATAAAAGTAAAAAAATTATATCTCTATATAGTACTAATCAGTAACACAAAATCTTTTGACCCAGGAATTTGATTCTCTTTTTTATCAGCTACTTATGTACTGTTCCTTCTATATTTTTAACCTAAGAATACACAAGCTTCTACTAACAAAAAGACCTTTGCTTTATCACCTTTTAATTGAATGCCTACCATGAAATAAAAAAAAAAGTGTTAGGAATTCAAAGTCTAGCCAGGAAACACATATAAAGAAACAAATTATACCCCAGCATAACAATGCTTTAAAATGATACACTGAGTGCTGACAGATCCAAGATAACTGACCAGATGAGTTATGTAGGACTTCATGAGGGTCACAGAGGTGACAAAAAGCAGAAAGTGAGACATTCTAGGTAGAGAGCACATTGGGGAATTTAAAATATACTATCATTTTTCTGTATTTAAGGATACAACATTTTAAAAAAGTGTACTTCTTGAAATGGCTCAAAATCTTGGTTACTTACTTTCAAAATAGATTTATCCAGATTTGCAGGACCACCAGTATCATTTGAAGAATTAAAACTATAAATTTTTGGACCTGTATATAATAGACAACAAATAGTCAAGGCCATTTAATGATTAATATCCATTGTGCTATTTTAATTTTCCTTTAAATATTGCTAAACATCAAATATTTAATTTCAGCAACCCCCCTCACTTAACCAAATGAGTTAATCTAGTAGTTAGCAATATTCCTTCTAAATTATTTTGCCAATTACTATTCTTCTCATTTAAGTACTTCCTCCTAAAATCCCCCTAATTACCTTTTAGGTTAAATTTAGGTTCACCTTTGCATTTTTTAAACAGATGCTTTTCTTCCTGGCACTTAGAGGAAGCTCTACAACCTCTTGGGTGCTATCAGATTGTTGGCAGAAATAGGTAATTACCAAGAGAAAGTATTCTTCCCCAAAAGTGAGATGGTAAGTGAAAAGAGAGGTAAGGGTTCCTATCTTTTCTCCTCAGACTTAAATCCAAAGATTGCTGTATTAATTTTCTAAAGCTGTCATATCAAATCACCATAAATTTGATGAGTGAATATGCCAGGAATTTATTTCTTCACAATTCTGGAGGACAGAAGTACAAAATCAAAATGTGAACAAGACTGTGTTCCCTCTGAAGTTTTAGGCAAGAGTACTTCATAGTGTTTCCTAATTTATGTCCACCCTGCGTGCTGCTTGGGGCTTGTTGGTAACAGAACTTTAATCACCAACTCTTTTTCATGGCCATCCCTGTCTCTTGATGTGCAAGGCCCCCGCCCCCATCATTTTTTACCTCATGCCAACTGTCCTGGATTTAGGGCGCAATCTAAATTTAGGTTGCTTTCATCTCAAGATCTTTAATTACAATGTTAAGACTCTATTTCCAAATAAAATCTTATTCTGAGGTTCCAGTTAGACACAAATAGTTTAGGAGTACATTACTTATTCAACCCACTAAAGCTGTCCAGTCTGTTCCAGGCAACGGCAACATTATATATCCTCAGTCATCTAACAATGAGTAACAAGAAAGGAATCAATACTATTTTCAAACTTTTGGTCTCATCACTTTTTCCTTTCTTCAAAATTATTGAGAATCCAAATAGTTTTTTTTTTAATTTCATTTAAAGAGAAAAAAAAACAGAAAAAAGGGTAGCAACAATATAGAATTCCAAGGAAAAAAGGAAAAGAACAACAACAACAAAAACAACTAAGAAATTATTACTTGACAAATTACATACTGACTTCTTGGAAATAGTTGTTCAAATTACAAAGTTAAAACATGCAAAGTAGACATTCAGTGAGACTGTTAACAGTTCTGCTCCACAATCTGACAAAAACAGCAATATGGTCATCCATCTTACCCACTCAGATATACATACAATTATATCAAAAGGGTAAAATGAAACACAACACAACAGAACAAAGTGGGTCACAAGAAAGCAATGTAAGAGACATACATTTCAAAGCTAGACAATCAGAGATATTCACTCTCTATTGTATTGACTCTTATTTTCTTCCAAATAGTTGTCCATATTGTCACATACAGGGAATTCACACGAAACAACATAGTATGGAATTGATCTGAGCAGGATGAGGAAGGCATTTCAGGTCTTCAAGACCTGACAATAGGGAAGCCAAGAGTGGCTGTCATAGTGTCTCTCATTCTCTTCAAAACAGCTGTCCATACATGTGTTAAACTTAAACAAAACAAAACAAAACAAGCTAAAATCACTTTGAACAAAAAGTGATAGTTTTGCTGGATTTCACATCATGACATTATGGAATCAGCACTGGATACTGTAGTGTCTCTTTTTCTACAAAGTAGTTGTTCATTTCAACAACTACTTTCAGTGTTATATAGCTGGTTCTTATAAACTGTTTATAAGCTCTACACATGCATGAGTCTCTACATGTATATCTATCATTTCTGTATTAGAGGGAAAAACAAAACAAAGCAAGACAAAAAGAAAACAACTCCTAGAAAAGCATGAAGCAAAAAGTCATATAAAACCACAATACAAGGTGATCTACAATGGTTACCATGGTGTCTCAGCAGAGTATAACAACATTAATAAAAACAAAGCATTGGAGACATTATAAGACTTCAAAAGCAAGTAATAATCAAACCAGACTGGGTATCTTAGTGAATCTTGTCATCTTCAGTGTAGTTGCCTATACTCTTAGACTTGATACTATCAATCATAACAGATTTAAATAAAATCAGTCAATACAAAACAGCAATCTAACAAACCAGATTCAAATAAGATCAGTAGTAATAGGACAGTATAAATTATACAGGGCTTCAGATTAAGTTGATAGGAAATTAAGAATGATTACCATAATATGTCCTCTTATTTTTGGGATGGCTGACCGTGTCCTCAAGTCTAGTGTAAGTAGACAAACTGAAACAGCATGTAATCCATCTAAGCAGAGTGATGAGAATATCACGTAGATTTTAAGTCTTGTTACCCAATTAACAATATTCTCTGCCTTCCTTTTTTAGATAATTCCTCCCCTTTCA
>PVJX010052148.1:0-10059 GCA_004027295.1 Dolichotis patagonum | reverse complement strand
AAAAAGTGAAAAAGTTAAATTCTTTAACACAATTAAGAAACATGTACTTCAAAACATGAATCAACATCATATCTAAGTGCAAAATCCTAGATATATTTCAATTAAACTTAGGAATGGGGTAATTCTTTAAAATGAAGAAAATCAAACATTAATGGATAAGGAGACTGAATCAGCAATCAAAAACAAACAAACAAACAAACAAATTTTCATCAAAAAGAGCCCAGGCCTTATGACTTCACTAGTCAATTTTACCAGACATTTAGAGAAGCATTATTAGTAATCATTCACAAATTCTTTCACATGATTGAAGAGGAAGGAACACTTCTAAACATATTCTGCACAGCCAAGATTACTCTGAAATCAAAGGCAAGAGACTACAGGAAACGGAAATCACAGCTGATATCCCTGTAGAACACAGATGTAAAAACTTTCAATAGCATACCAGCATGCCGAATTTAACAGTGGTTGAGAAGGATCATATTCTAAATAAAGCAGGATTTATCCTTGGGAGACAACCAGGCTTTAGCACAAATGAATCAATAAATGTGACACACTACATTAACCTCATTAAAGATAAAAACCATATGACCATTTTGACACATGCTTAAAAAGTATTTGATAAGATTTAATATCATTTCATGATAAAACAAATTCTCAACAAACTAGTGTAGAAAGAATGTACCTCAACATATAAAGGCCATTATCTGAAAAGCTCACAGCTACACAGACTGCTCTAAAAACCAACGGCCATTCCTCTAAGATCAGCAACAAGATGAGGATGCCATTTCTTGCTACTTCTATTCAGCATATTACTAGAAGTCCTGGCCAAAGAAATTAGCTAAGAAAAATAAATAAATAAAAGTTACCCTAATAAAATAGGAAGAAGTTAAATTGTCTGTTTTCAGATTATCTCATCTTATATATAAAGAAAACCCTTAAAGCATCTCCCAAAAAGTCATTAAGAAATAATAAACAAACAAGATGAAGTTGCAGGATACAAATATCAACACACAGAAATTTCATATGCTTTATAATATATTAAAATGAACTTTCCATGAGGCAGGAAGGTCACTGTGAGTTCAAGGCCAGACCAAGATACAAAAGGAGTTCAAGACCAGCCTGAATGATATAGTGAAACCTTGGCTCAAAAACAAAACAAAAAAAAACCAAACCCCAAAACAAAACAAAACTTTCCAAAAACAAGAAATCAAAGAAACAATTCCATTTATAATAGCATGGAAAAGATTAAAATACTTAAGAATAAATTTAACTAGGATGTTAAAGAACTGTACACTTAAAATTATAAAATAATATATTATACACAATATATTACTAAATAATATATGTAAAATGTTGATGAAAAAGTTTAAAGAAGATATAAATAATGGAAAGATATTCTGTGTTCATGGATTGGAAGAGTCAGTATTGTCAAAATTTTTGCATGCCTCAATCTACAAATCTGATGAAATCTGTACCAAAATTCTAATGATGTTTTCATAGCAATGAAGAAAACAATTGGAAAACTTATATGGGAACATAAAAATCATGAATAAGTAAAGCCATCTTGAACAAGAAGAACAAAGTTGGAAATATCACACTTCCTGATTTCAAATTAAATTACAAAACTATAGTAATAAAAAAGTATGGCACTGGCATTAAAATAGACACAAACCAATGAAACAAAATGGAAAGCCCAGAAATAAATCCATACTTATATGGTCAACTAATTGTTGTGCCAAGAGGGCACAATGGGAGAAGGTAGTCTCTTTAAGAAATGGCACTTGGAAAACTGAGTATCTACATGTCAAACATGGTATTAGGTTTTTATACTGTACATAAAAATCAACTCAAAACAGATTGGAGACTTAAGCATAAAAACTAAAACTGTAGAATTCCTAGAAGAAAACACGAGAGAAAGTCCATGACATTGATGTTGGCAATGATTTTTTTGGATGTGTCACCTAAAACACAGGTAACAGAAATTAACAAGTAGAATCAGGTATGGTTGCCTCTGTTTCTGTAATCCCAGAACTCTGGGAAGCTGAGGCAGAAGGATTGCATATCTGAGCCAATCTGCAGCAACTCAGCAAATTAAGAAGACCTTATCTCAAAAGAAAAAAAAACGTCTGGGACTGTAGCTCAGGATAAAGGTTCAATCCCTAGTAACACACACATACAGAGATACAGAGAGAGAGAGACAGAGAGAGAGAGACAGACAGACAGACAGACAGAATACAAGAGAAAGAAAGAGAACACAGCACAAATGAGGCCTTTTCTAGCTAAAATGTTTCTGCACAGCAAGGGAACCAATCAATCACTTAAATGAAAAAGTGATCTATGACATGTGAGAAAATTTTCACAACCAAATATCAGATAAGAAGTTAATATCTAAAATATAAAAGGAATTCCACCCTATTAGTAAAAAACACTCACAAAACAAACAAACAAAAAAACAACCTAACTGAAAAAAATAGGCAAATAACCCATTTAAAAATAATGGATAGCCATTATTCCTAAGAAGACACAGAATTATCCAAATAAGTATATGAAAAGGTGCTCATCACCACTATCAGGGAAATGCAAATGAAAACCACAATGAGAAATAACCTCATAACTGTTATCAAAAATGTCAAAAGATAAGTATTGGACAAGGATGTGGAGAAAAGGAAACTCGTACATTGTTAGCAGGAATATAAATTGGCACAGCCACAATAGAAAACATGGTAACATAGCCACATTAGTCAAATCAGGGAAGCCAAACTGAAATTCCTGATAAGAATTAAGTATTATTAGATTATTATGCACATTGTTTATAGACCAGTGATATTTTTAGATCTGAAATGGTGTTGGAACAATATTTACAATATAACAATATTACAATATAACAAAATTATAGATTTCCCAAATACCTTAAACCAAAAAAAGTCTATTAGATATATAATTTAAATAATAGAATAAAGATTCTAAGGCAAAACAAAGGAATATTAACATGTACTAAGAATGGGAAAGATTTTCTAAAGAAGACAGGGTAAAAATGAATAACTGATGAACACTTTGACCACGGAAAAATATCACAAATGAAATTCGGAATCAGATGAGACACTTTGGGAAAGCATTTACAGTATACATGACAAAAGAGGACTTTTTTTTGTTTCCTTTTTGAACTTTAACTATAAGCTTCAAACACTAGAAATGAGAACATGAAGAATAAAACAGGCTTCATCCATCAAAATGATACAGGTCACCTAAGGTTTTAACTCTTCTGATGAAGGGGGATGTGTGAGCAGGGACCCATGTATACTGTTTGGGGCAAATAAATGTGGTCAATTCTCTTCTGAAGGACAAATATCCTTAACAGCAAATATCATGAGTTTTAGCATAGACATAGTCCTGAGCTCAAAAATTCTACTTTCAAGAATTTAAGAAAATAAAATAAGGACATATGCAAATATTTAAACAACAATGTTTATATTAGCACTTTTTAAATAGTGAAAAATTAAAGCAATTTAAATAGTTAACAACAGATTTGCTGTTGTTTTAAAAAGGAGCCATCATATGAATTAACTCAAAATAGATCAGAGACATAAAAGTAAGAGATAATACTATAAAATGCTAAGGAGAAAACACAAGGCAAAACCTTCATGACAATGGATTTGACAGTTATTTCTTGAATATGACACAAAGGCATGATAGCAACAACAAGGAATAAAAATAGACAAATTTGGCTTCATGAAAATTAAAAATTTTTGTGCATCAAAAGATATTATTAACAAGTAACCTACAGAACAAGAAAAAACATTTACAAATCATACATCTAAAGGATTACTAGTCAAAATATAGAGAAAACTCCCAAAACAACAACAAAACAATGCAATTCAAAGTAAGCAAGTGCCTTAAACAGACAATTTTTTAAAAAGAAGACTTATAAATAGTCAATAAGCAAGTGAAAACATGGTCAACATTATTACCACTAGAGAAATGCAACTCAAAGCTACATTAAGATACCACGTGCATTTTAAATACACAAAAATCAGAAAATAATAAGCATTGATATGAACAAGCTAACATTTGTACACTGCTGTGGAAATATAACATGACATAGCAGTCATGGAGAGCAGTAAGGCTATTCCCTGAAAAACTGAAAATAGAATCGGATAGAATTATTATGTAATCTAACAATTCCACTTTTACATGTCTACCTAAAACAGCAGTGTCTCAAAAAGACAATGGTACACCCACATTCATAGCAGCATTCATCATGATAACCCATAGGTGGGACCAACCCAAATGTTTTCAGATAGATGAATAAATAGCATGTGCTCTGCATACACACAGTGAAGCATTATTCAGCCTTAGCATGGGTGAAGCTTGGGGACATTATGCTAAGTGAAATATACCGGTCACAAGACAACACTATATCATCATAGTTACATGAATGAGAAACCTATAATAATCAAGTGCATGAAGGCAGAATGTACAGTGGTGGTGTCCAGGTGCTGAGGTTGGGATGGGAGCGATTGTTTAATGGAAAGAGTTTCAGTTTGGCACAGAGTGATTCAACCATGGTGTGACTGTTGTATAACAACGAGAGTTACTTCACACCATTGAAATGTACACTTAAAATCATTAACATGGTAAATTTTCCATGTATCTCCCCATAGTTAAAAAACATGGGAAAAAAGAGGAAGGATTGTTTAATTGGTGAACATTCTGAGACCTCTTTTGAATCCAAACCCTGAATCTTTAAGTACCAGCCCTGTGACCATGGACACGTCATACATGCGGTGTTAGGAGAAAGGAAAACTTTTCAACTGTTTAAAACTTTTGTGCATATGGCAACACTTCATGAGCCATGTCACCCCCAGGCAAATGTAAGGAATACACTATTTTGTGTGTCTAATCAAATGAACTAGATCAATCATGTAAAGTGTTTAGGACTGTGCCTTGCACAGTGAACACATTCAGTGAGTATCAGCTATGGGCATTATTATTTTATAATCTTTCAGCATGTGGGATGTAAGGAAGCAAACATACTGGCACCCCTGAACTCTGCATCTGAGCTTATAGGAAATCTGACACTCGGGGCCCTGCTCCATAGTAACTGATTCAGTGTCTCTGCAAAGCCTTTCCTATTACAGCACACTCAGTAGCTCCCCAAAGACCTGAAAGAGTTAATTAGCATCCCTAACTACCTCAGGCACTGGCCACAATTCAGCTAAGGTAATAAAAAGAGTATAATGACCTCAGATTATTTATACCTTCAATTGCTTAAATCAATTGTATGATAAAGTGCAGTACTTAACAGGCAGAAGGAACTGTAATGTAACTGTAATTTATAAAGCTAGAGTGACATGTTTTTTAAAAGGCTAAAATGGATACAAAAGCACTAGTAATTAATTTGTGGTATAAAATAATTAATCACAATGGCTAACCGAACTCTTGCAACCAGGAGCTAGAATGGTCAGTATTCTTTTGGTTCTGTGCCAGTCAGATGTCATGTGTTTTAGGTAGACTTATTTTCTGAAAGGTTCCAGAAAATTACTAGCAATTTAGATAATGTAAAGGGAACCCTGGAGGAAGGAGAAGGAAATGGAGAAATGCAAGAGGGGAGGGAGTAGGAGAGAGTGCTAGAGGGAATTAATTTCTAATTGTGCCCTTGAGTACTCCCATACTGATCATAAATGTGAGGGGGGGGAGAGAAACACAAATACACAAATAGGTAAAATGAAGGAATAAATAGAAAAGGAATAGAGTTAGAAAATCACTATTTTGCAGACATCATAACAATAATTCAGACAGGAATCATAAATGGATACTAAACTAGTGGATGAAAATTTCAGGAGGAATAGGGTGTTTACATGGTCTCAAGGCATCCCCTACAAGACACTTAGTAACTGCAAAGAAGAAAGTAGTCATTTTATAGTGGAGAAACCTGGCAGACAGCACCTTGAACAGATGATCAAAGATAACATTACTGACAATGGAACAAAACTCCTAAGAGATGCAGGGAAGATGCCCTAGATGCATCTTGAATCTAAGCATCAGGAAACATCAGACAATCCAATTTCACTACAAATCTCTGCAGATCTCTGCAGATCTCAGTGTCACGAAAGACAAAGGAAGGCTGGGCAAATGCTCCCAGGTAAAGGACACTAAAGAGACACACAACGAATGGCCATGTGATCCTAGATACCAAAAACAAGTAGCTAGGAAGGACTTCAGCGAGACAACTGATGAGATATAAATAAAGGATGCAGATCTAGTATTAGTAGTGTTGATGACAATTTCCTGGTTTTTGGAACTGTCCCATGATTACATTAGTGGACATCTTCATTCCTAGGAAATACACACTGAGTTACGAAGGGGTAACAGGGCATGATGCCTGCAAGGAACTCTTATTTGATCACAAGAATGTTATATATAAACAATAAACAAAATACTTATTACAGTGCAAATGTAATATTGAATCATTTACCACACCTACATATGGAGAGAGAGATAAAGACAAAGACAAAGGAAATGTGTTTGAATGATCACAGTTGATGAATCTGGGTACAGAGTATATAGGAGTTCTTGTTACTATTTTTTACATTTTTCTGTTTTGGAATTATTTTAAAAATTCAACATAAGAAATAGTGGTCAGTAAGCTACCATCTAGGAACCTTTACAACTCTGAGGCTGTTTGTGTGAAACCCAGTAGCAGCTGTCAAGGCCGGCTAAGCCAGGGCCTGCGCGCCCACCTCCCCACGCTGTTCTCCATCACACTCCTGCCTCTCCTCCCCTTGTTTCCTTGCAGTTTTACAGTGTGAGATAATTTCAGAGAGAATTTTGGCTCCTCAGGAAAAGCTCCTACACATTTTTTGCCAAAAGAATAAGGAGCTCTACTATGCTATAGAACACTAGCTTGAATGCCTCCATTCCAATTATTTTCTGTTCCCCATAAGTGTGTGCCAATATTATGTCAGTAAAAAAAGAGTAAACTACTCAGTAAAGGAAATATGACCTCAGCAATCCATTGTATTCCTTCCTTTTTACACAAAAAGTAATGGTTTCTTTCTAGCATGTTGCTAGAGTTCGGATCAGGAGTTGCTCGTATGTCCCCAGTGCATCAATGTGCTGAGGTGGGGCGGCTTGAAAGGTGACCAAATCACCAGGACTCTGGCCTCATCCAAAAGACTGGGTTTAGAATTTGATGAGATATTGGGAGAGAGCAGAAACTTTAGGAACTGGGGAGAGCTGGAAGAGAGCTGGACACTGAAGGTACACCTTTGAAGGGGACATTTTGCCCCTTGACTCTTCTTTCTTGCTCTGTCTACCTCCTGTCCTCCGTGAGATGACCCACTGGGTCCCACCACATAATCCCACTCTATTTTACTATAGTGATGGAAGGCCATCACACACACCCCTCACCTCACAATGAAACGGACTTCTGCTCTCTTAATCCTCATCCCCCAAACAACAGAAATGTTCCACACTGTATATGTGTGTCTAATCATGACACCATACCCTGAAACCATAAGAAATTAAAATAAAACACTTAAAAGTAAGTTACATTATTTGTGTCTATTCCTGAGCTACCTTATTTACTAATTTACCAAAAGTAATTTATTATTACATATTATTTCCAAGTCAGATTATAATGTCTTTGAGAGAAAGAACAGAGCTTATTTAATGTTTGTATTTGCCATGTCTATATCTTTATACAGAGTAAACGTTCAATAGATATTTACATAAATATTAAATGAAAATGACCAAAAAACAAAAAGAAATCTTGGATTCACATGCCTCTCCAGCTTCTGCCCTGTCAATACAAGGAAGGAAGGAAGGAAGGAAGGAAGGAAAGAAAGAAAGAAAGAAAGAAAGAAAGAAAGAAAGAAAGAAAGAAAGAAAGAAAGAAAACAAAAATCAACAAAATCCAAACCACCCTGGATTCAGCGTTTCTCTCTGGCTTCTGCTCTACCTCCTGCCCTTTACCATTCAACCTCCCAGAAATGAGCCTGTATTTTCTGTTCCTTTCTGCATCTAGGACTCATCCACCAGCCCATTGCTAACTGCCTTCTGCCCTCAGTCTCTACTGAAACTTCCCTTGCCAGCCTCACCAGCTTCCATATAAGAGAAACCAAGGGATGATTGGTGGCCTTCGTTTCATCTATTGACAGCATTTGACACTGCTAACAGTCCTCCCTCTAGAAACCCTATGGAAGCCGCTGGGGCCCTACTTCCTGATTCTCCTCCAAGGACTTGGACTGCTGCTTTTCAGCTTCCTTTGTAGACCCCTCTTCCTCTCCCTCTCCCTGTCCCCAAAACATGTCCCCTCCTCAGTGTTCCTTCTCACTCACTTCTGCATGGCTTCCATTCGTCTTCTCAGGCCCAGGTTCACAGTTCCTGGCGTCCACTCTCCACCCTCATTTGTGAATCTCAAGCTCTTCATCTCCATATCGGAATTCTTCACTTTCATAAAGCTGGGTGGATTCGTCTCAGAGGACAGCACTATGTCAGCGTGACTGGCAAGCCAGAGGCTGGCATTCATCCATGATCCCCTCTCAGCTTCCTATGAAGCCAGCACTCAATCTCTACTGCTCTCCCACAAATCCGCTCACCATCCATCATCTCTTCTCCATATTATTATAATGGCCACCAACGTCTGATTTCTAACTCATATATCACTCTGTATTTACAATAATCTTTCTAATATAAAATTATGCTCTCTCCTGCTCAGTGCCGGTCAGCAGAGTCCCATGTCTTCAGCCGAAAATCTCAGTTCATCCTGTTTCCTGAACAAGCCAAACTCTTTGTTATATCCACAGCCTCTGCCTAAAACTCTCCTTTTCTCTTCTTCTGGTTAACTCCCACCATCCTTCTTCTGGATGAAGAATTAATGACTATTAATAGCAAACTGGCCTTTCCTGTCATTGTGCTTTTCTCCTTCATGTGTGATGGCCTGTTTCATGCTACACTAAGTTTTGTAGCGCATGTGCCATTGCCTGCCACTGAGCTCCTAATCAAGGCCACTGCCACAGGCTCACACAGTCCTGTTCCCATCCTATGAAAACTTCATATTTTTCCAAATTATTATCCATATAACACATGTTTTCTTTTTCTCTATTTGGGAAACATTTCCCTTAGTGGCTTAATTCTTTTTTTTTTTTTCTGGTACCAGGGATCAAACTCACAACCTCATGCTTGCCAGGCAGGCGCTTAGGCCACTGAGCTAAATCCCAAGCCCTAGTGGTTTAATTCAATTCTTAAAATATCACTCAATTTTTTTCACAAATATTTGTTTTTCTCTAAGTATGAATTCACTTTTCTCTTTCTCCTTGGACATGTCAATACATCAATTAATTTAGATTTCATAGGGGTCAAGGATTTAGCTCAGTGGTGTAAGTGCCTGCCTGGCAAGTGTGAGGTCATGAGTTCAATTGCCGGTGTCCCCAAAAAGAAAAAACGTTCAAATTTTGCAGATATCAGATCTAATGACACTTGAATGAAAAATAATTTATTGCATCATTGCAAATGCTCAAGTTTTTGCTGAAAATGAAAGCGAACTCATAAACTATGATCTATGAAATCAAGGTTACATTCCTCTTTCGAAGTTTTTAAGACATTTTTACAAAATATAATATCCTTTGGTAGTTATGATATTTACTCTTAAAATGTAAGTCATGGTGAACTAAAATTCTGCATTACTATATTTTATTCCAATCATTAGAATATATATAATAAAATGAAAATGATTTTTGCTTTTCAACTCTGAGAATCTAGTTTAAACAAATGCAGATTCATTATACATTTCTTTTCTTTCTTTCTTTTTTTTTTTTTTTTTTTTTTTTTTTTTTTTTTTTTTTGGTTTAACTGAGAGCTATGCTTCACTTTGAATGGGTCGCCAAAGTAAGCCCTGGTGATCACTAATTGAGGAAGATTCTCTCATGGTATTCTTCATCTATCACATGTGGCTTTGTGCTTGTTGCTAAAAAGGTACATACTATTCTCCTTCACTAGAGAATTTCTCTTCAGTTGGAAGCTTCTACCAAAGAACAAGATAAAAACCCATCACCTCTG
>PVJX010052147.1:0-10053 GCA_004027295.1 Dolichotis patagonum | reverse complement strand
TGCAATGTGTGATTGCAAAAGGAAAGATCTCTTAAAAATAACAAGGAAACAGCCAGTAATAATACAAAGGCTAGAAGATGACAAGAGGATCTATAACTTAAGAATAAAAAATGTGAGTGAAGAAGCAGGGATAAACACAAAGGAAATGCAAAGGCTATTCACAGAAATAATTAAGGAAAACTTCCCAAGCATAGGAAAGGCAAATAATATTCAGATGTATGAGGCATACAGAACTCCAGCCACCTATAACTAAAACAGAGCTACACCCAGACATATAATAATCAAGATCCCAGAAATTCATCACAAGAACAGCATATTAAAAGCTGTCAGGGAAACAAAACAGATCACCTATAAAGGAAAAATCCATCAAAATCATGACAGACTTCTCTACACAAACCATCAAATCAAGAAGAGCTTGGAGCAAAGTATTCCAAGCCCTGGAAGAAAATAACCTCCAACCCAGATTGATGTATCCTGCAAAAATGTCTCTCAAAGCTAATGCAGAAACAAGATGTTTCCATGACAAAGAAGAACTGGGGTAATTCATGACCACCAATGCAACCCTACAAAAAATACTGAAGGACATTCTAGAGAGAGAGAGAAAAGACCATGGTTTCAGGAATAGCTGCAGAGAGGCCTCAATGAACAGGGCAGACAGTGGAATGAAGGAGAAAAGTAGACAACCAATGGCAGAAAAATAGCATAACAGAAATGAGGTAGAGAAAGTTGGCTATAATCTCTAACATAGATGGCCTTGATACACTAACAAAAAGAAACACAGGCGGAGTAGATCAGAAGATAGGGTCCATCAAGATGCTCTATATAGGAAATATAATCAACCTGAAAGAGGGTTTATGGACTGAAAGTCAAATATGAGAAAAAAAATGCTCTATGTGACAGGGAACCAGAGAGAAATAGGGGCAACTCATCAGCACCTGCAGATAGGTTGGAAAGACATGATACTTTTGTATAGTAGAGAACTACTCAGCTATAACAAAGGAAAACCTTGAGGTTTTTGTAGATAAAGGAATACAACTTAAGATCAAGCCCAGGAGTAAAAAGGTTCAGAACCACTTAGGTAAATAGTAGGTTGCACTCCTAACCTAAAAACTAAAGGAGTTAGTGGAACCCAAAATGTACAATGTACCCTGTGAAAGAGAAAGGGGAGGAATTGTCTAAAAAAGGAAAGCAGAGGATATTGTTAATAGTATATCAGGATTTAAAATCCACATTATTCTCACCACTCTGTTTAGATGGATTATATTCTGTTCCAGTTTGTCTACTTGTACTAGATTTCAGGGCACAGACAACTACCCCCAAAATAACAGTATATATTATGGCAACCATCCTTGAATTCCTATTAACTTAATCTGAAGCCCTGTATAACTTACACTGTCTTACTATGACTGATCTTATTTGAATCTAGTTTGTTAGATCACTGTTTTGTATTGGCTGATTATATTCGAATCTGTTATGATTGATAGTATCAAGTCTGAGAGTATAGGCAACTACACTGAAGATTACAAAATTCACTAGGATACCCACTCTGGCTTGACTATTACCTGCTTTAGAAGACTTATAATGTCTCCAATGTTTTGTTTTTATTAATATTATTATTTACTGCTACATTCAATTACATTATGCCTGATGATATAGACAATTCTATTGAAGATAAAAAGAGACATCATAGTAACCATTTTAGATCACCTTGTATTGTGGTTTTATATGATTTTTTTGTTTCATGTTTTTCTAGGAATTTGTTTTGTTTTGTCTTGCTTTGTTTTGTCTTTCCTTCTAATACAGAAAGGATAGATATACATCTATCCTTCATGCATAGAGATTCATGCATGCATAGAACTTCTAAACAGTTTATGAGAACTGATTATATAATTCATGATGAAATGAACAACTACTTTGAAGAAAAAGAGACACTATGGTACCCAGTACTGATTCCATAGTATCATGATGTGAAATCCAGAAATACTATCATTCTTCATTCAGAGTGATTTTAGCCTGTCTTGTTTTGTTTAATCTCAACATACGTGAAGGTATGGACAGCTATTTTGAAGAGAATGAGTGACACTATGACAACCATTGTTGACTTCCTTATTGTCTGCTCTTGAAGACCAAAAATGCCTTCATCATCCTGTTTGGATCAGTTTTATACTATGTTGTTTTGTATGAATTCACTGTGTGTGAAGATATGGACAAGTATTTGGAAGAAAACAAGAGACAATATGATAGATAGCAAAGATCTCTGGTTGTCTTGCTTTGAAATCTGTGTCTCTTACATTGCTTTCTTATGTTCTGTTTTGTTGTGTTTAATTTTACCCTCTTTAAAATAAAATTTAAAAAAGAAACAAAATCCAACAATATTCTATATACAAGAAACACATTTAACTCAAAAGAAAATCCATAGACTAAAAGTCAAAGGATGGGAAACATTACTCCATGAAACAGAAACCCAGAAAAAAGCAGGGGTAGCTATTTGGCTTATAGACAATGTGAACTTCAAACCAAGAATGATCAAAAGAAATAAAGAAGATCACTACATACTTGTTAGGGGAAAACTTGAAGAGGAAGAGATTACAATCATAAATATATATGCACCAAATATGGGAGCACCCAACTATGTAAGACAAATATTAATAGACATGAAAAATCAAATAAGCAATAATACAGTTATAACAGGGGACATTAACACCCCATTGTCACAAAGAGACAGATTGACAAAACAAAAATTCAGCAAAGAAATAACAGAACTGAATCTCACTTGTGAACAAATGGACCTGGTAGATGTGTACCAAGTGTTCTACCCCAAAACATCAGAATATACATTCTTCTCAGCTACACATGGGTCATTCTTAAGGTAATGCAAAAGAACTGAAATAATCCTATGCACATTATCTGACCATAGCTCAATAAAATTGTAAATTAATAACAAAAACCCACAAAAACTCCATAAACACATGTAAATTAAATAACACTCTCCTAAATAACCAATGGGTTGCAGAAGAAATTAAACACCTACAACTGAATGAAAAAGAAAATACAATTTATGGGAATCTGTGGAACACAATGAAAGCAGTCCTCACAGGGAAATTTATAGCAATAAACTCCCACATCAGGAAAATGGAGCAAACACAAATAAACAACCTAATGCTACACCTCAAACTTCTAGAAAAAGAAGAGAAAGTCAAGTCCAAAGAAGGGAAGAAATTATAAAGATCAAATCAGAAATTAATGCAAATGAAACAAACAAAACAATACAAAGAATTAATGAATCAAAGAGTTGGTTCTTTGAAAGAATAAATAAATAAAATCAATAAACCTCTAGTCAACCTTATCAAAAAGAGGAAAGAAAAATCTCAAATCCATGCAATAAGAAACAAAAAAGGTGAAATCACTACAGACCCTGTGGAAATACAGATGATCATAAATACCTACTTTGAAAACCTTTACTCTCATAGATTCAATAATACAGACCAAATGGACATATTCTTAGAAACATATGAATTACCAAAGCTGAATCAAGAAGATGTAAAACTGCTGAATAACTCAGTTTCAGTTAATGAAATATCAAATGTAATTATAACCTTACCAACAAAGTAAAGCCTTACCAGGTCCTGATGCATTCACAGCTGAATTCTACAAGAAATTTAGGAAAGACTTGCTGCCAACAGTTCTCAAACTCTTCGAGGAAACTGAAAGGGAAGCAAGTCTCCCTAACCCATTCCTGGAAGCAAATATTACCCTAATACCAAAACCAGAGAAAGACCCAACCTAAAAAAAGAACTATAGGCCAATCTCCCTAATGAACATAGATGCAAAAATCCTCAATAAAATACTGGCAGATAGAATGCAACAAATCATCAAGAATATTATACATCTTGACCAAGTGGGATTCATCCCAGGAATGCAGAAGTAGTTCAACATTTGCAAATCAATAAATGTAATACACCATATCAACAAAGCCAAAGACAAGAATCACATGATCATCTCAATAGATGCAGAAAAGCTTTTGAAAGAATCCAACACTCATTCATGATAAAAAAAAAAACTAAAGAAAATCAGAATAGATGGTCTCTACTCAACCTGATAAAATCCATATATGATAGACCAACAGCCAACATCTTACTAAATGGACAAAAACTGAAACCTTTCAACCTAAAACCAGGAACAAGACAAGGATGTCCATTATCACCATTCCTATTCAATATAGTTCTGGAAACATTAGCCAGAGCAATTAGACAAGAGAGAGGAAAAAAAAGAATAAGGATAGGAAAGGAAGAAGTTAAAGTATCATTATTTGCAGATGATATGATACTCTACATAAAAGACCCCCAAAACTCCACTGAACAACTTCTAGATGTAATAACCAAATTCAGTAATGTAGCTTGATACAAGGCCAACACTCAAAAATCAATAGCATTCCTGTACACAAACAACAAACTCAATGAGAGAGAAATAAAGGAAACCACACCCTCCACAATAGCTCCAAAAAAATGAAATACTTAGGAATCAATCTAACAAAGGAAGTAAAAGATCTATACATTGAAAATTGCATTACTCTGGATAAGGAAATTTAAGAGGATTTCAGAAAATGGGAATACATTCCCTATTTATGGATAGGAAGAACAAACATGGTGAAAAAGACCATTCTCCCAAAATTGTTATACATATTTAAAGCAATTCCAATCAAAATACCATTTTCATACCTCACAGATCTAGAGAAATCATCCCTAAAATTCATCTGGAACCAGAAGAGACCTGGAATAGCAAAGGCAACTCTAAACAACAAAGGCAAGGCTGGAGGCATCACAACCTTTGACTTGAAATATACTATAAAGTTACTGTGATAAAAACAGCATGTTACTAGCAAAAAAAAACTCACCTGAGGATCAAGGGAATATATTCAAAGATGTAGAAAATCTCTAAACACACTCATTCATCTTATCTTTGACAAAGGAGCCAGATATTTTCACTGCAAGGAAGATAACCTCATTAATAAATGGTGCTGGAAAAACTGATTTTCCACATGCCAAGGATTAAACTAGACCCATATGCACTAAATTAAAATTGAAATGGACTAAAGATCTAAGTATTTAAAAAGAAATGCTAAATCTGATGGAAGATAGAATAGGTAGAACTCTTGAAGACATTGGTGTAGGCAAACACTTCATGAACAAAACCAGACTCACACAGGAAATATCACAAGAATCAACAACTGAAATCTGATCTTCTTAAAAACTTTTGCACAGCAAAAGAAACTACCAACAGAGTAAAAAGACAACCACAGATTGGGGAAAAATTTTTGCCAACTGTTCCTCAGACAGAGGACTACTATCTAGAATATATAACAAATTAAAAATCAGACTCCCCAAAATTGAAAGTCCCAATCTGCAAATGGGCAGCTGACATGAATACACACTTCTCATAAGAAGTAGACATGACAGATAAATGTATGAAAAATGTTCAAGATCACATCATCATCTAAGCATTTGAGAGATGCAAACTGAAACAACACTGAGATTCCATCTTACTCCAGAAAGAACGACTGTTATTAAGAAATCAACCAATCACAAATGCTAGTGCAGTTGTGGGGAGAAAGGAACCCTTCTTCACTGCTGGTGGGCTATTGCGGCCTCTGAGGAAATCAGTGTGGAGATTCCTCAAAAAAACTAAAACTAGAAGTCCCCATTCAACCCAGTTATTTCTCTTCTTGATATCTTTCCAAAAGAATTAAAAACATCATATCACAGCTATATATGCACACCCATGTTTATAACAGCACAGTTTGTAATAGCTAAATCTTGGAAACAGCCCAAATCCCATCAACTGATGAGTACATAAAGAAGATGTGGTTTTTTTAAATATACAGTGGAGTACTACTCAGCCATGAATAAGGATAATCTTGAGACATTCTTACTTAAATGGATGCAACTTGAAACCATACTCTTAAGTGAAATAAATCAGCCACATATGTTTAAATACTGTATTATTTCTCTGGTGTGAGAACCAAAAGTGTAAATAAGGAACAAAATGTATAATAGATATTGATAAATTGGAAGAAAATGTTCAAATGAGAAAGAAACAAGAAAGGGGAGAGGGGAAAGGAAAAAAGGAACAAGAGGAAAAGAAAATAGAAGAAAAATGGAAACAACGCTGTATATAGAAGAAGTTGAGTTGAAAGGAGAGGAGGGGAATGGGAGAGAAAGAAGCAAGATACATCATATATAGTTACAAATTCCCTATGATGAGTTATCATTAGTGTATCTAAAAATGTACCAATATAAAATGATTAGGGAAACTACGTACATACATGCATTTTCCCCGACCTAGCTGGAAAATAATCAGCCTTGAAAGCCAGAGATCAAAACGCCAGGCTGAATCAGCCCGTCCTTACCTTACCTGCCTTATGGAGGAGCCACCAAGCAAGAGAAGACTGAAGGCAGGTAAGGCAAGGGCAGGCCAGTGGCAGGGGCTGGCATTTTTTACCTGATTTGATTTTATTTTCAGAAAAAGAGTACATCCATTTACTTATTTTGAAAAACACTGGAATGGACAAACAAAATTACCTTACTGGCTGTTTGTGGGGGAAGAAGAGAATAAAATAGAGGGAAACTAGACTTACTTGAATATATCTTGCTCTGTAGGTAATTTTTTTTAAAGATAGTAAGATACAACAAAGCAAGACAGAACAAAGCCAATCAATGCAGCAAAAATGGTACAGAACTTCAGAGTGGGATACCAGGAAAACAATAGCTACCATGGTATACCTTGGTATCTTCACAATAGTTGTCCATTCCATCAGGTGTAGCAAAATCAAACCAAAAATAAAATGCAATAAAACCAGTCAAAACAGAATATTGAATAAATCAAAATAATTAATCAGAAGAAAGCAAAAACAGTGAAAACAGTATTAGACTCTAAAGATAAAATAGAAGGAAATCCCCCATGTTTGCTATATTGCATATTGTCATCCTCCCAAGAGATGCTCGGACCACTAGCCACAGGCCTGTGTAATCAACCAAACAATACATTTAGTCACTTTATGTACCTTAATTGCTATCAACTCAGGCTGTCCTCTGAACCATTCAGTTGTGGGGGGGGTGGCTTAATTTTAGAATCAATCATAAAAAGCAAGCCATAAAAATGAAAAGGGAAATTACACAAATGAACCATAATTATATAACATAATCACCTAAGAAGAAATCATTTCAGGTACCTAAACACAGTAATTTGGCTTTATATCTTAGTAGAACAGTCTAAGGAAAAAAGAACTTCAACAATATCACCAACTGTTTCCAGTAATCATATTGTTAGTTATTGTGGCTGGTGATATTATTCTGAGACCACTGTGTGTGTGTGTGTGTGTGTGTTGTGGGTTAAAGCAATTGACTAAGAGGTAGATACCACTAAGAATAAGAATTATTCTTATCTGTACACATCTGTAATCCCAGCACTCATGAGGCTGAGGCAGGAGAATCTCCACACGTTTAGTGAGTTCAAGGCCATCCTGGACGACACACAAGACACTGTCTCAAACAAAGTCAGAATTTTCAGTGTGAGAAAAGGGAGATAAAGAACAATGAAAAGTTACAATTCTGTACCTGTGAAACTGAAGTAGTAATATCAGCATGAACATCACATTGTATATTTTATCTCCTAACTGTAAAACATACTTTCTTAGCCATAGCAACTAAAAAGACATACACAGTCCAGACATAATGAGAGCAGCTGTCTATAAATACATTTCCCATTAAAAAGAACCAGGACTCATTGGAGAATTGCCTATTTCCAAAGACCAGGGCAGAGAATGTACAAAACTATTTGATTTGGAACATTTTGTAATGTCATAAAACAAGGACGCTACAAGAGCTCACGTTAAGGACTCTGAACACACTCAGAAGAACAAAACAAAGCCCCACCAGGTGTTGGATCCAGCACCTTGATTGCGGTAAAGGTACTAGACACTGGCCAATGCCCAAACTCATCAAATTATACTATTAAATATGTGCAATTATTTCTCTGTGATTATATATCTCAACAAAACTGTTTTTTAAAATACTACTAGGGTAATGTCAAAGTAATGCAAGAACCAATCTGAATATAGGTTCCCACCAACCAAAAAAGGATATGTTTCAATAAGGTTCATGATTATGAAAGACTGAAACAATTTTTTTCATTCTATGAGTTTAAAATGCTAGTACAGAAAACTCATTCTTTGTTTTTGAGTTTGCCAGGGAATGTTATTTTGAAAAGCTAGTTAAATACAGGGAAGAAATCAGGTGTTTTCTACTACCTTTATTATAGGAATTGTGCCTCTACTCAAAGAATTGCTGAAAGTTTCCTATAATGAAAAAAATCCAGTTATTGAATGAAAAAGAAGATAACTCAAACATCACTATTTTGCAACCCCTGATGAGTTAAATTATTTAAACAATGGTAGCTGACGTGGTGGCACACACCTATAATCCCAGTACTTGGGAGGCTGAGGCAGGAGGATTGTTTTGAGTTCAAGACCAGCCTGGGCTACAAAGTGAGCTCAAGGCCAGCCTGAACTGCATAGCAAGACCCTGTTTCAAAAGACTCAAAGAAAATTAAACAATGATCATTAATAGCTTCTATTCACAAAAAAAGAAGCAGCCCACGACTTTTGTATCTCCTGTAAAGACAGCATGCTACCAGATAGGAAATAATCTTGCCAAAAAAATTAAATCTGAGCCTAATAGGGGATCTAGGTTTAACTACTTCCTTATAAGAAACACACATAGCAGGTACAAATACAGCAGCCATGCATCCAGTTTGTGCAGACCGTCTTGGTTTTATCTGTGGCTACCCTGCATGTGTCTGTCAACGTTAAGCCACATCACAAGGATGAAAGGAGCAAAATCCAGGTTATAGAAAACTCTATAGGATGAACAACCTCGATTCTTCCATCAAAACAAAACCAAAAAACAGGGAAAATACAGAGGAGGGGCGGACAGAGTCATGCCTACGAAACAGATGCGGAAGAGTCATATCCACGAATGGTAATGTTTGGTTTCTTGTTCAAATAAAGACTTTTTTAGAAAATATATGAAATCACAGAAGAGGTCTTATCACTGCCTTAGTTATTTTCTCATCTCTGGGACAAAACACCTGACATCCACTACTTAAAGGAGGACAAATTCATTCTGGCTCACGGTTTTTGGAGGACCCAGTCCATAGCAAGCTGGTTTCTTGGCAGGAAGAGCAGGGTGGAAGGGTCTGGTGGCACCCAGGAAGCAGAGTGAGAAGCCAGGAGGCAGGAAGGTCTGCAAACACCTCCAGGCCACAGCGCTGGTGACCCACCTCCTCAGACCAAGCCCAATCTCTTAACAACACTTCTGTCTACAAACTCAGTGCCCCAGTGACCCAACCGCCTTCCAAAAGCCCCACCCGCTAACAGCTCTGAGCTCTGTCTTCCTGAAAACGCCCCCTTCCTCTATTGCTCAAAGCAGCTGCAACACATATCTTAGGTTTTGTGTGTCCACTGAATGTGTGGAGATAACAAATTAACTAGGAGGAAAGTAATTGGGGGACCATCTGACACTCAATGTCAAATATCGATCTTCCTAAAAATTCACTGGCCAGTGCCATTCATAAAACAATGTCTTACTATGAGTCTTCATGGGCTCTGGGTGTCTTTAGAATCCTTCTCCCTCTCTCACTGGCCCATCTCCTTTGCCAGGATTTCCAAGAATCCTCAAAACCAATTCCTGTTGTGATAACAGTGATAGTTAATCTTGATTTTCAACTTGATTGGTTTGAAAGACACTGAGATTAGCAAAACACACTTCTGGGTGTGTCTAGTGGATGATGAGGATGTGACCTGACGACTATATCTATCTGGTCCCTGATCCCTTTCTCTCTGGCTCTTCCCTTGCTCTCTGCTTCCTGAATGCCATGAGTTAAGCAATTTTCTTCTACCAGGCCCCTGTCTGCCAGGGTGTTTCTGCCTTGGAGCCAGCAGATCATGGACTGAAACCTCTGGAACCGTGAGCCACCATAAACATTTCTTTCTCTAAA
>PVJX010052146.1:0-10058 GCA_004027295.1 Dolichotis patagonum | reverse complement strand
GCCCAAGATGGCGCCTACATCCTGCTTCCGGGTTCTTGCTCAGGTTGCAACCAGCACCAAATATGGCTACACACAATCTGCCCCGCGCTAATGGCCAATAGCTCGCCTCCACGTAGAACCCTTCGATTGGCTATAGATAGCTTATAAGCTTAGTGTAAGGAAGTGCTCATTGCACAACACGCAGGGAGCCGTCAAGGACAGACATGTGATGAGGTTGCTGCCCGGTCAATAAAGGAGCTTGCAGAAGTCCAGTGTTCGTGTGCTCTCTTCCGCGGGACGGAGTCGGCGCCGGACACTTAGTCATGATCATGGTTATTACAGTAGCCATAACTTGTGCATGTGCATGTATATACATATATATCTTGCTTTGCATAAGTTAATAGAAAGTTCAATTTTCTTCCATTCTACAAAGTATACCACAGAGCAACTTTAATTTAATTCATGCTTCTGTAGGAGTAATTAATTTGGAAGTTATTTACAAATGCTCCCTGAAGCACATACACTGTGAGTTTATGTGGCAGCTAAAGATCTAAGAAGAAGACAGTGTTCACTAATCACAGGCACCTGGAACATTATCACCACAAAGTAAGTGACATTCTGAGAGTACTAAGACTGTCAGAGAGGGTTGGAATCCATTAGATGCAGGTGCTCTTAGAACTTTGAGCACCAATGATTAAATGTGTCTCATCCAGGAGTAAAATATCATACTAATATCACTTAAATTACCCTGTGTTACCCTCTAGGTTTTTATCATTAACTCATCTGTTAACTCCAATCCAATCAAGGAGCATATTGTGAAAATCTAGGTGGTAGATCTCAACTCTGTTCTGCTTTTCTGTTGTACTGGGCTTATAATTGTGACCTACTGCCTAACGTCCTGGGTCTTAATGTGGTCATGTTCTAAATCCTTCACCTAAACCAAATCTGAGCACCCACCATGCAACCATCTCCATTCTCTTCTGCGCATCCAGCTTGAAGTTGGTGTATTTATACCTGATATTTAAGAACTCAAGTAGCTTGGCTTCTGCCTACCTTTTCTAGTCTCGTTTATTATCAGACTTTCCTTTGTATCTGCTGCTGTAAGTGTACACATTGTGTTATCACTCAGAAACACTAAAAACCTTGCCTGGATACCTGTTCTCTTTGAGTGCTCCAATATTGACTAGTCCCCATGTTTTTCTGTGTCTCCTGATAAACTCATGGTAAATGTGCACACATTGTATTGTTACCTTCTCCCACATGCCACCCTTGGGAGAACATATAACAGTTGCTTGCCTTCCTTTATGTTGTTTGTATATACTGAAAGAAGTATTCTTACATAGTATTAATTTCCTAAACATATTCATTACTCTGGTCTTGTGTAATGTAAATTTTTCAATGTAGGCAGCGTATCATTCATCTTTGCAAGCCTGGTGAGTATTGTACAGTAGGGGATACTTACATATTGAAATGGGCACTGGAAAAGAAGTTCTATATTAGCAAAAGGTTAGATCAGATGTTTTCTACAAGTTGTCTTTGTAAAGGTTAATCACATACATGCACTGTGCAGTGTGTGGATCTTAGTAATACATTTTGTGAACAATGATTCATCTAAGTTTCTATGTTTTAACAGAATGAGTATTGTTTCCCCATAAAATGCTTCAGAAAGACATTATTGCTAAAAGAGGCTTCAGTACCTCTTCTATTCAGTGAGATAAATGTTTAGGGTTTTCTTTAAATAAGCTGATTTTTCATGACTTTCATACTCATCAAGTTGACACTTCCTTCTATTCACATTGAAATTTATGACTCTTTCCTAACTAACTCTGGTGCATAAATGAAGTTTATAGGTACTGTCAAATGCTGTAGATGAAATCTTTAAAAGAGATCTTACCTTGAAAATGTAACTCTCAGTTGTACCAAGATATTCTGAAATCAAACTGAAATATAAAGACAGACGTTTGTACTTTAAAATGTCTGTGTTTTCATTGTGGTTATCAGTTCTATTGTGGTTAAATAGTGACTTCAGACAGATAGTTTATGCTATGATCACCTCCTCTGCTTTTGCCCCTGTGCTCTCTTCTGAGAACTTTTATCAGTACTTTCTTTTCACTAGCAAATTTTCCATCGTGTGTCTTTTAATCCCTTTCTTATTATGGATATCTGTAATTACCTCCAGATATATTTTACTTTTTTGTCTTAAAAAAACTGTCTGTTGCTGGAGATTTAGCTCAGTGGCATAAGTGTCTGTCTGGCAGATGCTAGGTCATGAGTTTGATCTGTGGTACAAAAACAAAATAAAACAAAACAAAACAAACAAAAAAACCCTATCTGTTGTTTAGTTAACTCATCACTTTTTCCTTCCTGTAATTGCCGAAAACTGAAAATAAAGTTGTTTTACTATTTTCCTTATTTTGCTCCCACTTTAACATCTTCCAAAGTGAATTCAAACACTACTTTTTACAAAGATTTTCTTAGCTCTCATTGTCCTCAAATAATCTTGATTTGCTGTGTTAAAACTACAGATCTCTTTCTCTTTCCTGAGATTTATCGTTTTCTAAATTGCATGCAGCTGTGCTCTTTCAGCTTTCATCTTCTGTGAATGAAATGTTGGACAGGCATAGAATTTGACTGTGAACTTCAGATTCTTACTCCATCACCATCTGCTATGTGACCTAGAACAAGTAACCTTCCCTTTCGATGCTTAAGTTTCCTTATGTAGGCGAAGGTCTTAAAAAAAGGAAATACATCAGTCACTGTCTCTGACAAAAAAGCAATTTTTCTTCAAGTAAGAATCAGGAAATTCTGACTGTTCTCAAATCATGATAATCCAAAAGGTTTATTCTTTATTCTCAAACAATAAAGATAAATATGTAACTATTTTGAAAATCATCATTATACAATCAAGCAATCAACATCATTTAAAATCAAAGAGTTTCTTGGTTATTGCATGTGTGCTTTATTATTGCTATGTTTGAGATACATAACAAATACATTAATTTGGGGGGGTTGGTACATGTACATATCACATCTTATTTGTGCTATGGAGAATGTTTGGACTGGAGCTTGTTCAGGAGTACTCATATATTTAACCACTTCAAAAACATTAATTTGTGTTTCAAGTGGATGTATAGAGTGAATGTGGTATATGAATTATATTTACCCTCTTTTTTATTAAGCATTAGATTTATTGTCTAAATGTAGAATATCATCTAAAATTACTATTTTACTTTCCATTTCAAAGTACAGACATAAAATTAACTTTTAGATAAAAATTCTTAGCCTCAATTTATCCTATGAACAACAAAGTCTAATTTTTTACTCTTCCAAATACAAAATTCTTACATTTAGGAACAGAGGCCATGGTATTAGCCTTCGAACATGACTGGAAAATCTCCGTTTCTTGAGAAGTATGTAAATTCTTTAGATGTGTATCGCAGACATTGATCTCCTGAGTCTGCAGGAAATCAAAATTATGTGTTTTTTTAAAGTATTCTACATAATTTTCTGGTAAATAATTTTTTAAAAACTATTTTGAGAAATTTTAGATTGCATTGATTTCCTGCAAACAATTATAAAAGATGAAGTTCCAACTGTCATCATTCAAATAATCACACTAAAGCTTATACCTTTGGTAGTACAAACAACAGAGGGAGGCAAGAGCATATTACTTCTCATTTCTCATAGATTATGCGGCTCATTCAGCGTGCCTAGAAACATGCACTGAGGACAGTCAGTACCTCCTGGAATTTGTCACTGTCCAGCAACTCAGGAGAAGTGACCTGAGGAGCTCCAGCGAGTTGGAGGAGGAAGAACACAGTAAAGTAGGATTTCCACCCGCATTTGCAGTAGGATTCTGCTGCACCTCAGGAGGCAATGTTTAATACATATTTCAGGAAAAGACTGAAGTCAGACAGAAAATCTCCCTTAACACAGGAAGACTGAGGTAGTGTTAAAAGTTCAGCTGTAGATTTTTCTCAAGCAACCAGAAAAGGGAAGTCTTGAACCATAATAAAATGGGAATCAACATTCAGAACTAGTTAAGTGCATGTATTCTTGAAACAATTTCTCAACTTTTGACTAAGAAATAAAATTGTATGTTTTAAACAAACATGTGGTATCATAACGAGTTTATGCCTTTTTGTAATAAAACTGCTAAGACCACAGTGCTGAACGTGTTGAAGTCAGACCAGGTTCGGTTCTGGCTCACTCATTCTTTTCCTGCTGAAGAGCACAGCAGGTCAGAGGACCGCCCTTCAGTGCAAAAGAATGTCCAGCGCTGACTGAGAGTGGGGAAGATGGTCAGGAAGTCTGACAGCCAGAGTGAGATTGGCTGGAAAAATGTGAGATTTTAAAAGAGAACCCATGAAGCTTATCATGTACAAACAGCGTCCAATGAAACCATAATTTTAAAGTGTGAGGGAGATCAATACCCACCTATGCTGAGAAGGAAGAAAATAGTGTGCCTAACTTACTTAGCACTACAGTGTTTGCCATGAATATGTTTTTAAATGAATTCAGTTTTTATTTGTAAATATTTGCCTTGCCTATCAGTATCCCCATTCCTAAAGATCCAAAGATAAAATATAATTATTAATGTCAACCTTCCTATCCATCTGAAGAGTCCAAAAACTTGTTGGGATTTTATTTAATGCCATCTTTATATTCTCCCAAGCTTGAAAAAACAGAAACCTAACATAATAGTCTGAATCTACTAGTATATTTTGAAGAATTATAGCTTTTTTTTTCTACTTTTAAAATAAGAAAAATGCAAAACAGTTAAGGTCATCACGCTTCAAAGTGACAAACTACAAATTAAACAACCGTCCAATATAGTGTCTTTTAAAGCCAAAATATTGATGATAAAGTAACATCAGTTAGTAGCTAAAATAAATTGATTTTGAATGCATATAAATATTATAGGAAAATTCATGGGTGGACTATATTAATTTAATGGTCTTAGTTTAAAGAATTCTGATCTTAAGGACAAAATTCAAAGATTATGTGACTGATCTAATGTTTTGGAATTATGGACTATAATTGAAGCATTAGAATTTTTGGAACTAAGGAATTATTTTTCTACCTTTTCAAAATAGTGAAATAAATTTGGTTGTTTATATTAGAGAGCATGTACTATGAAAAATAGCAATTTGTTTCCTTAGAAAGAGAATCAATGATCACCACCATTTACTGTAAACAACGTATATGCTTCTTTATTGATAATATTGTTGTACACAGGGATTGGCACATGCTATTTAGAAAATGTATTTGGATTTCAACAAGGCATTCATCTCTGAAAATAATTGCTTGGTGAACTAATGATTGATTAAAACCTTTCATGTTCAATGTATTTTTAAAATGTATTTCCCTGGAAGTTTTACTACCGGTTAACTGGATATTTCATTCTATGTTCACAAATTTAGGTGACTCTTCAATAAGATATAACTCATGAAAGAGGTAGTGCTACAAGAAGTGCCAGTTTAAAGATGAATGAACATGCTCAGAAGATCATTCAAATAAGGTTAGGCAGAAAACAATAATCAGGAAATATCTAAATCAGAGGTACACAGGAATGTCTGTTTAGACATCTAAACTGGTGAAAATAAATACAAACATGCACAGTATATCACTTCTCAGGCTTTTGCTTAGATCAAATATAAACAGACAAAATACCAGGCACAGGCTCTGAAAGAACAGTGCATGGTACCACTGAAGGGCATCTTGCCCTGGCGTTGCTTCCTCCTTGCAGATTTCCTTAGATGATCCACACTTCTGGCTTTTCCAAACTTCTGGGTTCTCCATGGCAGCTTTGGCTGCACACTCATAGCTTCACACTCTGCCCTCTCAGGGGCACACTTCTTGGCCTCCTAGGCCTGAAATTGGGATGAAAGTCTTTTTAACCTCAGAACTCATGAATTCTGTATGCACCTAAAACCAGCACCATGTGGAATGAGCTGAGATCTGCTGCCAGTTGGAGCAATAACCAGGCATTCCTCTGTCTTGGTTGTAGGGGTCGAGTACCGGGCTCACTGAGCACTCTGAACTTGATTCTGAAGAACAGATTATCCATGCGGCTGCCATTTTGGAACCTGAAGTGGGCTCTGCTATTCTGGAAGCTTGGAAGCTACCACTCTGGGACATGGAACTCTGTGGCTGTCTCCTCTAAGCAAAGTCTTTCAATTTTGCAGTTTTGAGGTTGCAAAGGATGCAGACCCATTTCCTCTTCAAATGATGCCTGCAGGCCATCTTTTCTATTCTGTTCCTTCTCAGCAGTTGAGCAGCTCCGTCTCTGTAGTCCACAGCTTTACTGGAACTTCCTTTCTAGCCAAACTCATGATGTTTTAAATCATCCTTCTGGGCTCTGGACTCTTCAGTCACAACATAAATGTGGCTAAAAACCTCCAACAATAGCCATGCCACTACCTCAACATTCAACTGCCTTGAAATTTCTTCTGGCGGATCAATTAGTTTTCCACCCTTAATCTCAGTCTCAGGTGAAGTCTCTGGACATGAGCTAAATGCAAATAAAATTTCTGCCAGCCCATAGCACACATCAAGCAGAGTCCAAAAACCAGTGAAATTCTTCTTTCCAGCAGAAACCTCCCAACCATGGTCTTTACTGGTTTTCTGGTCTTCTGAGTTCAGACTAGAATCTCTTGGACAGAGCAGCCTAAAGTGTTCAAGCTCTGTGCTTTCATGTGACCTCCAAAACTTTCTGAAATCTGCCCCCAAGCCATTCCTAAAGGCTCTTGACTCATGGTTAGGTATAGTCACAGCAGCGGCCCCACTCTCTGGTACCAAATTGTGTTCTGGTTACTTTTCATTCATTGCTGAGAGAAAATAACTAACACCCAAAATGAAGGAAGGAAAGATTTAGTTTACGGTTTTTGGAGATGTCAATCCATACTCAACTGGTTCCAAGGCAGGGTGGCATGGCTAAGAGACAACTGTTCATGGCAGCTACAAACAATAAGACCAAAAAAAGCAAAAGGAAAAAGCACGCCTCCTTATATTGTGTGCTGGCTACCTGCCCAGCACTAGACAATGAATCAATCACAAACGCTAAACTCAGCTTCCTTCAAAAGGCCTGCCCACCACTCATGACCACATGAGGCTTTAGGGAGACATTTAAATACAAACCATAACAGGTACTAAAACAATTCCTACAGATCCTTAAAGTACTGACAGTGAACCTGTTTGCTAGGACAGTATCACCATTGAAGTGATTCTATTGATGTGGTCAGATATCAGTTTGGGTATTTTTTTAAACAATTACTAATGTTCTCACCTGAAGAGATTTAGGGCAAAAATCAGAGTAAAAATAATGAAAGTATATTTTTTATTGTTGTCATTAAAAATTATCAAAAACTTAGTGGCTTAAAAGAATATGAATATATTATCATAGACTTCCATGCATTATAAATACAGCACAGATCTGACGAGGCTGCTATTAAATGTTGGTAGGTCTGTTCCCTCTGAAGTCTCAAGGGAGTGTTAATTTTCTTGCTGTTTCTAACCTTTAGATGCCACCTGGATTCCTTAGGTAATGGCTTTCTTCTAGCTTCAAAATCAATAATTTTGCTTGTGTCTGACAATTATTTCCTAGTCACACTCACTTCCGACCATAACTGGGAGAATGTCTCTGCTTTCAAGGACCCATATGATTATATGGAGCTCACCTGGACAGTCTTGTTTAATCTCACTCTTTTAAGGTCCTTAAATTAATAATATGTGCACATCCCTCTTGCTATGTAAACTGCCCTATTTACAGGTTATGGAAATAAATATGTGGGCATCATTGAAGATTGTTTACCCACTCCAATTGGACTACTGTAGAAATAATAAGCATTCAAGAGATATGAGGATAATGGTGCTTGTAAAGAGTATATCATGGGATTTGGATTAACTGCCATCAAGCCATTGAAGAAAAAAATGATAAGCTTAGATCGTAAAATGAACAGCAGTAGATGTTGTGGAATTATTTAAACAGACTCTTTCTCTTTCTGGCAGAATACACAGAGTTGAAGTTGTGTTGCAAGCTGATGGCCACAGACACTAAATTGAACTCTCAGTCCCACAATTCTTATGCTAAAAATTACACTTCAATTAATAAAGAGTAGGACAGCAATGTATGGGAGAGGAATGTAGGAATGATGTGCTTTAAACTCTGAACATGCAAATTCTCAAATTTTTGGGTCTGCAGAAGAGTGGCCATGTGGCTGCAGCCTCAAGTAACTGGAGGCTGTTGGATGGAGACATCAGTTAAGTGCCACATGGGCCTCTCAATAGGACAGCTCACAACATGTCAGCTAACTTGCCCTACATAAACTTGGAAACAATAAATGTTGTTGTAAGCTGCTTGATTTGGGGGTTAATCTGTTATATAACACTAGATAACTACACTAAAATAATGCTCAAAAGAAAGCAAATGCTATAGAGGAAGCAGTGAAGAACCAAATATATGGAATTTCCAGAGAGAGAGAGACAGATTTGCCCTTGGGGGGCCCTCATTTAAAAAGTGGTTTAACAAATAGGCTAGGGAGATTGGCATATGTAGAGGGTATGCACTGGAATATCATGATGGATCTTCCCTTGCCAACAGTGATGCACTCATTAGTAAGGAATACAGACGTGATGTCAGAAACTGAGGCTGATCTTTTGGTATAACATAATTCCTTAAAGATGGTATTCAACTACTCTGAGCCAAACTGATCATATCAAATTCATTTCACTTAAAAGTAGGAAGTACTTTGTCTTTACTGTGTTTGACACCCTTTCTTTCTATAGGTATGCTGAGTATCTTTCCTAGCATCACTATCTGAGTCTCAGATAATGTCTGTTTTATGTTCATGAAATTTTCATAACATGGTTCAGAATAACAGAATAAAGATACAGGACCAAAAAAATCTGTTTCTCCAGTACACTGAATCATCTGGAAATTGTTTCCTTATACAACTTTATATTTGTCTTATAAAAATTTGCATCTAAATGAAGAACTTTGAGATGAATCCTTTGGAATTGTATATTTTCTTTTAAGATAAATCATATTTTTGTGCCAATAGCTCTTTTGAGGTGCTGTACCTTCAATGAGTGGTATAAACGTCTCTGAGGAAGGTCACCATGTCCTTCTCACCATTACTATCATTAACCCACTTGGACATTTTTACTTCTTTTCCTCCAAACTTCAGACTCTGCTTGGTTAGAGTTTATGAAAAGGAATGTTGCTACCATGGGACATATTAGGTTCCACTTAGGCCTAGAGTTTTATCTGATAAAAGGTTCTTTTTATGCTGTTAACTCACTGACTCTACAGTTGGGCAAAGAAAGGAGCTTCTATTTTAGTAGAAGTAGTCAACTTGTTACATAGACACAGTAGGACTACTGCTATACTATTGCTATAGAGTAGAATATGTCAAAAGACCAAGATTTTACCAAGGTTCCTCTCGATTCTCCCATACATGGTGAAAATATTAGCAAGCAATTGTAGGAAGATAGGTTAGAACAGGCATGATAACCAGAATAAATATCTGAATCATTCTACCAAAGGCGAAAATATGGCTCCTAGATCAGCAGAACTGTTGGCTGAGGATAGTACGATTTAGAAAAAGCAGTAGAAAGAGAAGATAAATATCAACTATGGTGTTGGGAACAACTGCTGCAGTGATTAGAACAGACAATACAGAGAAACAAAGAAAACTTTAGATAAATGTAAATGATATCCTAGAAATATTCCTAATGGTAGGAATTATAGATATCTGGGATATTAAATGTTAGGCAGAAACAAATAAAAATGATAAATCTGTTATCTTCCTCACTTGTTCTCACACTCATTTTTGTAACAAACCCTATTTTACTTCCAAAGTTAAATGTTCTTCATTACATTTTGTTACACATTGTTTTCTAAACTTATTTTCCAAACTTCCTTCCCTCCAACTTTCCCCCTAGTTGGGGGACCAGGTTCTAGACAAGGGAGTGGGAGTGAAAGGGATTCAGACTTGAGTCTCAACAGTATCCCATGCTTCATTCAGTATCTCTCTTCTACCACCAGGAGCTACAGAAACACATGCTCTTGACTGCAA
>PVJX010052145.1:0-10060 GCA_004027295.1 Dolichotis patagonum | reverse complement strand
ATGTTGGTCCTGCAGCCCATGAGAGGCTGACGTTTCTCCTTTTCAAGGATTCTTTAAGTCTAAACTATAAAGAAATTCCTATAACTTTTTGTTTACAGCACTATGATAAATGAGATGAGCTGTGAGAAATGAATAATGAAATGAAATCCATTACTTGCAAATGTCTAAGTGTAAATATTTCATTTATTCTTGAATCATAAAGCATGTAGATTTTCATCCACAAGGCAAACCCTACATTGAGAATAATGATTTTCAAATTTGTTAGGAATGACATACAGAGGAAATAAACATTTAGCTTTGAATCTTGGAGTGGAATAAGAATTTATGTGAAGGTTAGTGTTTTTGGAAAAAACAACATTATGTAGGTGAATGAAATATGAAATATTAGATAAATCATTACTATTTTATTTGTGTAAATTATACAAATAAAATCTCATCAAAATTTTAACAGAAATATGAACTAGTATTGAGAACACCATTTCTTTCGAAGCCTAATGTTTGTAGTGAATATATGCAATTTACAGGCAAAGTTGACAAGGAATAATGATTTCCTCAAATTCTATATAGCATCATTAAAAACTTAATTTGCAGAAATTGGTGATAACAATTTTAAAATCTATTTATCAACCTGCTAAAATCGCCACTATTTGAAGGTGAGTTTATAAACCAGCGTGTCTGTTTTCCTTCCATGCTGCATGACGTGTCAAACATTTTTATAGTAATGTTAATGGATTTAAAATCAAACAAACTCTGAAATAGTGGATATTTCAGAATAATGATTGAGCTCTCATTAGGGAGCTATATAAACACCATTAGTGCAGTCATCCCTCAGCTAGCGAGGATTTCAGGAAAAGGCCCTATTTCAAGGAATATCTGCCATTCCTTGAAATTTTTGGAATTGGTCCCCAGTGCTGCAGATGAGTGTTGGCAGTGTACTCAAATTCATATGCTGAAGTCCCAATCCCAATGGTGTTAAGAGGTACTTGCTTGTTTTTAAGAGGTAGATGTTTGGAGATCATGAGGGTAGAGCTAGGAAGAGTAGTGTCAGTGCCTTACAAAGAGAGGCAGGCGAGTGAAGTTATTTTGAGACGACTATTATTTATGAGCTAGGAAGTGAGATCTTCAGTAGATCACAAATATGCTGGTACTTTGATTATACGTGGCCTCTACAGCTGTGAGAAATGTCTTGTCTGTAAGCCACCCAAATCATTTTTTGGCAGCAGCCCCAGTGGACTGAGACATTCCAGAAGTGCCTGACTGAAGTTCCGGTAAATGGACCACTCCGCACCTGTATTCCTTGACCCCAGGATATCTGGAGTACAGTATCTCCTGGCAGCTCCGTTAGCTCCACATCTGTAGGTCAGACACACATTCTAAAGCTAAGCAGCGAACAAGCCAGCGGAACGCCATCATACGGGCTCTGTGCGTGACTGCACATAGCGGCTTCACGCATGAGTGGTAACATTACATTGGTTTGCTTTTTGCAGAATCCCTGAATGGGATACTGAGGGTTGAGATGGTCAGTTCTGTGGGCCTTCATTCTTTTTATTCAGTTATCTAAGGGCTAGAATGATCAACAGTGGCAGAGTACCCTGTGCTATAAGCCATCCAAAGCATATTAATAAAGGAGCTTTATCAGAGAAAGCATTTACCTATCAGAAACCTTTGTGGTTCTTAACATCTTCCCTGCCTTCTACTCTTACTGTCTTTCAAAAGTTTGCTTTCCACCTTCTTATCTAATAGCTAGAGTTGCAACATTAATCAAGCCTTTATGAAAAAGAGCTGATGCAATGTTCCTAACGTAACTGAATACCTGTATCAAATGCTGCTTTTACTTGTTACAACAGCTCAAAAATGAGGTTAAAGCAATGTTTTCATATATGAAGAAAGTAAAATTCATAAACATCAACTCACTGGCTGTGGCTATGTATATGAGCTACCTTTGGAAACTATTGAGTAAGGAATATGTAAATATGTTTTTTGGATATAAATATATGGGTTTCATTTACTGATTATGTTGAAAGTTGTGAGTCAATTACTTTCATGTAACCAAAACAGACCCATTTTGAAAAGCTAAATAGAGATGTGATAGCATAAAGAAAACTAAGTTAAACTAACTTCCAAAGGTAGAGACCTTCTACAAAGACTCCACTACTATATTCACCCAATGTAGAATGTGAGGAGGAGGAATCTGTCATGGATAGAGATGAGGAAAAGTTAGCAAAATATTTACAAAACAACAATTAGCTAGCATGACAGTTCAGAATACTGAGGCACCCCAGCCATAACTGTGATTGTCTCTCAACTCTTTCTTTTGGGATTCCCTGAGATATAGAGGCAAAGTATAGGCATAGACCCTCCCTAGCTGTGTAGGGAGAGTCTATATACAAAGCCATGAGGGAAGCAGAAGTGCATTGTAACAGGAGATAGAAGTCTCATGAGAGATGAGCAAAAGATGAGACTAATCTATCAGAGGAAAAAAAAGACTCTTTTAAAATTTATGACACATCCATATGAGTCAAGGGAAAATGAAAAAAAAATCAGATTTTCTGATTTCTAGGGACATTGGTTACTGAGTTCATATAGACCGGCAATGTGTACTGCCTGGGCTAGAAGTCCAGAATTCACATAGAAGCTAATGTGAATGTGGAAAGGTGACAACTTTCCTGCCTTTGGATCTTGATCTGTAAAATGGGAATGATCAAGTTTGCTCTAGAGAACCACTGTGAGAACTTCGTGGACTGAATTCAGGGAAACAGGACAGGACAGGACCTGGAATGTGGTACCCTGCAACATTCCTGAGGTTCCTGGTGGGAAGACATGAGAACATTCAGATTGCCTCATGGTCTTTCCTCCAAAGACACAGATCCTTATTGTGTGCGTCACATTCAAAATCCTTTTTTCCAAAAGCCAGAGCTTTACATATGCTGCTCCCTTCTCCCTGGACAGACATTCTATTCCAGCTTTCTTTTCCAGCTAGCAGAGCCAAGGTCTTGTGCCTGAGATCTATAAGTCAGATATAACCCAGGGTGGCAGACTTAACGCTTTGCTTTTGCTTTCTTGAAATCCACAATAACTTTTGAAGAAAAGACCTCATGTTTTTATTTACACTGACTCTCAAATATAATACTCCTGTTCCTGTTGGCTTGCTATCCTGATGTCTCAGTGTTTGATTTAAAAACCTTTCCTTCTAGGTAGATGTTTCTGAAATTATCATAGCATAAATAATATTTTTCACTTCTACTACTGTATATCATAATATACTCTTTAAGCCACTTATCCTATGGAAATATTAAAAACTATAAAATCAGGGACATTTATCAGTCTTGTCACTATTTCCCCCCAGTACATGCCAAAAACCATTACAATAACTACTCAGAAACTAGAAGTTGAATAAATGAAGCCACAAGATTTTGCATGAGAATAAGAAATTTCTGGAAAAATACTGCCAGGATATCATGCCAATTCTCTAAAAAGAAAAAAAACCTCATGATAAATAAGAGAGGTCCAAACATAAAAGATACAGCAGTCATCTAAAAGCCAGGAGCTTCTCCCTGAATGAGTACAGAGGGCCATGAGCAAGTTTTTAAGGGTTAAAGGGAAGAGTGGACACAGTGGGCAATGTTCCAAGTACTGATATTTGCTGAGAGAGACCGGAACACCTCCCAGGTGAGTACTAATTATTGTTAATTGTAGAACCTCTTAGCAACTGATTAGAGATTAACAGAAAGACGCAATCAGTGAAAGTGGATTGAAAGAGAGCCACTGTCCTGAGTGTTGTCTTTGCTCGGTTTTCAAAAAGATCCGCTGTGCAGGTACAGATACACGTACTATTTTATCCTGATAGGTTAGCAAGAATTTTATCCTTACTCTTGTTTATTTCTACACTGAAGTATTATGTGTCATGAGCAAATTTTCCTATCCGTAAGGATATGTACTCTTCCTCTTTTTTCTAATCGAGCCAGAAAATTGAGCAGGTTGAATGTGAGACAATTTAGTATTATCTCTTTGTGAATTAAAATGGAAAATATTTTTATATTTTGTCAATAAAATAAACCAAAAAGCACTATTTAATAGAAAAATGAGGATCACTGAGTGAACATCAGACCTATGCTTGAGTTCAATTTCTTCTAATGAACTGGGTTAGTAGAATGAATCATTTAACAAATCTATCCTACATTTTCTTAAAAATGAGAACATTTGGATGGTTTCTACATTCCCTTTGACCTCCAAGTTTCTTAATCAAGAGAGGGGAAAGAAAGGGAATTCTTCAGAGGAGCAAGTAATCAAAATTAGTGTAAGATTCATGCTGTTTAAGAGAAGGAAGTAGCATGGAAGTAAAGTAAAAAGGAAATCTGCACACATTTGAAACCACACAGACTATACAAAAATTCTTCCCAGGAAAATGTCTCTTCCTTATAGGTACAATTATTTAACTAAGAAACAGTTCAGAGGGCAGAACATATTTTGAGAGGCAGTCTTCCAAAGACTCTTCATTCTACAGAGTGACCATCAGTGTGTGGAAGCACGGGTCAGCTCTGGGGTGGGGTCAGCGCTTCAGTAACAGGAAATGTAGATCTGTATTCAGTGCATTGCTGTGTTCAGTGCTGTGTTCAATGCATGTCAAAGCAGGCCAGTCATCTTCCATTCATTTTATGAAGAGGCATTTCTTTCAAATGTTCTTTGAATGTTTTGTCCTTGGTAACTATTTCACCTAGAATATATTTTCAATGTTTTTGAAAAGCTTAAATTTTGGAAAATTTGCTTAGTGAGAGCGGTTCTATCTCTTTTTTCAAGTCCTTGACCCTGTGTCTCTGAGCTCTGGCTTAATGACTCCATTCTCAGGAGGACAGTAAATTTGACAAGAGCAATCAGAAGCCTTTCTGCAGAACCCTCCAGATGCTCCCTGAGCCATTTTGACGAGTCAGGTTGGATACTAATAAGCAAATGCATTTAGTTCTTTTGAATGAGCTGGGATGGCGGGTGGGAGGATGGGTTTGTATACTCGTTAGGGTTATTCCTCAAAGTAGAATACTAGGGATACAGCCAGAGTTTTAAGACATTTTTTTAATAAAACTGAGTGAGAGGAATATGACACAACTCAAGAAACAAGATCTGATGTTTCAGGCTATGGCATTTAACACGGGAATGAGAAGCTTGACAGAGTATAGAGCATTTGCCATGGAAATCAGTACACAAATGTTTACAAAGGAGAGTGTTGAGATGATGGAAAAGATTTAGACCTGAGATTCAGGGGACAGACAGAAATAAATGAAGTCAAAACTAGAAACCAGACACTCTAACTGTGTACCAAACCTGCCAGGATGTTGAATACTTAGATATGGACTTGCCCAGTGTTATTTTACCTCTTTCTGTTAGTTAAAGGGAGTCACGGATCCAGTTCAGACTACATTTCCAGTTACACCAAAGAAAAAGCAGGTTTTAAGAAAAGCTAAATATTATATTACAGGTTGTACTGATGGAAGTACCGATGCTGGATTTAAGCACACAGTTATCTGGATTTCATGTCTGTTTCTCATTGCATCCAGCATGCTTCGTTTAAGTTTACAAAGGCATTCAGTAAGAAACTCTAGAAAATTACTGCAAACAAGAAGAGGGTTATTTGAGTGAGACAACTATACAGAAAGATATAGACAGATTTTAGGTACAGTGACTCAGAGTTTTTTTTAAAATTTTGCTGGTTTAATTTATTATCAGTAATACTAAAGCACTACTAGTTAACTTGTCATTAAACGTTCTAGTAAAATTAACATCAGATATAGTTTTTATCTAAGGACATATGAAATCTTTGAATTTGAGTTACTTATACTTCTGAAAAAAAAACTAAAATTGAGGATTTATGTACAACAATTACAAAATTTATGAAGTTTAATATATTTCTTCTGAAATGTATTACTCTTCTGGGACACAATACTACAGAAGTTCTTTATATTTTATCACCGTGTATTGTCTCTTCTTCACATTTCTGTGTATCTGGCTGTTTTGAAACACTATTGCCAGAATTATACAATTGTAACAAGAAATAATTCATAAGATTTCCTCCAAAGTTTATCATTTTCAAAATTACATACTTTGTAAGTGTGAAATTATTGATAAATAGAGATAGCAGCCTCTTCGTCTTTCTTGCCAGCTCCCTACAGTAAACTGTGCCATCATAATTAAACATTATAACGTCTCTTAAAGATGACATGTCATAGTTTGATGTTCTTCTCTTCACAAATGGAGCTGAATACATGTGGTAGAATTCCAGGTAGAAATAAATCCACCATCACAGTGACAATGCGAAGGTGGCGGCAGGCATTAGAAAGTGGTGACAGCGGTACTAAGGAGCAGGGGACCGGTCAGTTGAGCACAGATCCAGGAAGGACTTCGGAGGAGGGAGCGGCTCTTGCTTGGGGTGGGCAGCAAGCACCCAAGAACCTCAGGGTGCGCGGGAGCAGAGGCTGGGAGTCACAGGCAGCATCTGCTCCAGTTCCGCTCTGAGTCCCAGCACAGCCGCAGAGGGTTTGCTCAGGGCAAACTAGAGAAGCTGTCACCAACTCTCCAGACGCCAAACATCTGTCTGGGAAAGGCTAATCCTCTCAGAGGACATCAGGTCAGCACTTTCAATCTGGAAACGTGACTCATTTTCTCACTAGAGAATTTGCTGTAGCTCTTCGCAGTGTTTACTGTCTTTTTTCTCCCATTCTGACATTAATATTAAATACCTTTAATTTTCTGAGTATTTAGTATGTTTTTCTCTCATTTTTTAATACATGTGTTCTTTAGATGTGTGTTTATTTACATTTATTTACTCATTTGTTTATTTATTATTTACTGACGTCTTGTCAAATTACTCAATCCATTCTTGATAATTCCTGATAATTAATCTTTCTGCCACATCTATTTTGGTATTCAGCACATGGATTTAGGTAGAGCAGTTATCAGTGATGTATAAGGCACTCTCACTTTGTATGATTTGTTTCATTTTGTAACTAAGATGCACACTAAGCCTTGCTTTAGATGCTAGGACACTGAGTATTACCAGGTTCCAGAGCCCCTCAGTAGTGAGTGGCTGGGACTCCTCTGTGCACTGGCTTTCCATGAGTAGGAACTTACTGTTCACTGCTACTGTGGCTACTTCCCCACCTTGGCTTGTCTCTGTGGCCTCAGTTTCCTATATTAGGAGCAGATGGTCCACTTCCCTTGCTGACCTGCATATGAGCTTTTCCCTGAGGGCAGACAAGGGTGCTTGACATCTAATCGACTATGGACACTAGAGCAGCTGTTCTGAAACCTTCTGTCAGCGTCCTTTTCTCTGCCACATGGATTAGTGTATCCAAGGTCTCCGATTTAGACATTGACCAAATCTGTATGCACATCTCCTATTTGTCTACAAGTTACAGATTGGGCAAAACAATTTGTTTTCTATTTCATAGCCATTTTTCTTGGTTCAGTTCCACCAATAATACCCATAAAGTTTTCTTAATACCTCTGCATTATTTCTTATTGTTATAGTTCTAGCACATTAGTTGATTTTATTAAGGAGGAAAGTTATGCATCTGAAATCTAAAGTCCATCTAAATTCGATGCTAAATTGACTCTACTTTAATGCAAAACAATCAAAACAAAAGTGACAGAGAAAAGTACCACATTGTGTTCATGGATAGGGTTTATCAAAATATGGTCTTAGAAGGAGGATCTATAGCAGTAAACAAAAGATGAAAAGGATGCTTTAAAAGATATTCATTTGGAAAAGAAAAAGATCAGGGCACAAGATTAGCTCAACTCCTCAGGGTCTTAAGGCAAAAAAAAAAATAATGTATCACAACATCTCCTATTATTTGAAAAAGTCAAGTTGATGAGACTTTTTATTATTTCAATATATAATACCTCTTACTCAAGACAGAAATCCCTCATTTAATGATTAATTTTGAATTCTAGGATTTTATTAAAATAATCTAATATGGTAACATCTCATATATTTTAGATGTATATTTACAGTCTGTTTATTAAATAAACTACTAATTCTAGTGCTACCCTTTAATGTTCTCCCATCTACAATATTGACCTCTTTATTTCACTGTGTAGCAAACAACTAGTATTTGCTTCAGAAATTTGAAATGAACTGCATAGACTTCCAATTTAAATTTGGTAAATGATATTTTTTCACTCGTTTAAGGCTTCCCATTTATATCCCTTCCAGTTTCCAAACCTTTTTCTAAGATGCTCTGCCCCAAATCATTGCACCTCACACAGCAGCCCATTCTGACTGGGTGGTCCAGGTGAAGGCAGTCTGAAGACAGTGCTGATGTTTGTACCTCTGTTTGCAGCCTTCAATGTTTTATCCCTCCCTTTCCTGCCATATTGAAAATTAGTTATCATTTCCCATTACTTAATTTGACCTGTGTTTTAGTTAGTCGCAGATATTCTAAATGTTGCTATTCTGTCTTGTCCATGGTTCTTTGTCCCTAGCAAAAAGTGGATCTAGAGGAAACAACAGTGTCACGCCGTCCAAAAGATGTCATTCTCAGCCACAGGATTAACACCCTTGCCAAACTTACTATTCTGCCCACTGTGTGAGTCTTCTCAGGTTATAACTTCTTGGTGACATTAATAGAACCAATCTTTGCACTTTTATTACTCAGTTCACTGAGGTGTCTTCTGCTATTGCGTCCTTGTCCCAGACTGAAAGCAAAGTACACCATCTTTTCTTTACTGGCTGACAGCAGACAGTGTGGTAGTCTGTGAGGCCTCCTGCTATCAGGCTTCACTCACAGCAATTATCTTTGCCAACAACTTCATTTTCTGCATTTTCTCTTGTGTAATGTGCTAGAAATTGTGTAAGGTGGCTGCTGTATCCAAATGGCTTTCAAGCTGAACACTTACCTCAAATTCGCTTAAGCATTTGGGCAGCATGGGAATTATCTACTATTCAGGGTAAACTTACTGGCCATATTTCTATTAGGGAAAAACGTTTTCTTCCAAATCAGAGGAAAAATTGTTTTAAAATCATATATGTGGGAGTTCAGAACAAATAGCATTTGAAATTCCAAGTACATATCAATTTATTGAACACTTAAATCTTCTAGTTTCCACTAGTAGTTAGAGGTGTAAAAATTGATTTGAAGTCCCTTTAAATGAAGTATCATCATGTATTTCTTCCTTATTCATTTTCTATTTTATTCTTTTTCTTTCTGATGGCATATAAGGAATATACAATAATAAGATTAAAAAGAAAGTGGTGTTTTATAATTGTTATAATGTCCAAAATTATAGATATCAAGAGATCCACCAGGGAAAGCATTTGGCAAATAAAATTGATATGAAATATTCATATTTTACTTCGAAGACAAGAAATAAAGAAATAAGATGATTAGTAAATGTTAAGATAAGTTTATATTTATGTGTTAGAAATATCTTCCATTGGACAGAAACTGGGGGAAAGTTAGAAATGGAGATTTTAAAGAACCATTTATTTATTATCACTGTCTCCATTTAATAATTTACCATCCAGTTACATTTCTCTTTGTCTCTCTCTCCCCCCCTCTCTCTTGTTCTTCTTTGAAGGGATACTTCATAGTTTTGATTATTTTATTTATAAAAATTGAAATATCTTTAAGGCATTATTTTTTATATGTGAATAAAATAAATTGATACTGCTGAATGTATATGAATTTATTGTTTTTAATTTTAAACTACTGGATATTTCTATCTGAGGAAGATTTTCTAGTTGTCTTTAGTACCTTTCCAGCCATTCTCCTATAGTAATGTGATTTTTTCACTGCACATTTAAGACAGACCTTGAGATCCTAGAAAAATTAGGGACAGAGTCATAGCAGATCTTGATTTTCCATTCCGATGTTTTAAAGATTCTTGCATCTGTGAAGCCACGCTGTATCAATCCAATACAAAGTGGACAGAGAGTAGAAGATACGGAGTCCTCTCTTGCTCTTATTCAACAGATATCTTTGTATAAGTGGACTTTAAAGGCTCTCAGTAATTTCCATTAGAGGCAATTACCCACTTTTGTCTTCTTTTACTAGTAGGAGGTCCTTAC